>JAJOOO010024730.1:0-49757 GCA_029582685.1 Solanum piurae
AGCACATTTTTAAGAACTTTTTGGGTCAAATTCAAATATAATCATTTCATTAAGTTCTCGACTCCAAACTCACATATGAGGCTCTAGTTTCACTCTATCATTTTCCGAGTCGTTACAATGGGTGCCACTTGCAACACCAAAAATCTGCAATCTGGTCTGTCTTTCGGATACGGAGTGTTACAAAATCTCTTGAGATCAACTATCGATTTGAGCTAAGTTTTGAGGAAGTACGTATGAGAATGAGAAGATTCGTACATATGAGTTCTATATTGTCGTTTAGACCATTGAGTTGAGTTGTTCATGTTCATAATTTCGCATGAACTCTCTGAATGGAGTGTTCTTGAGAGGAGTACCTTCGGTTTCTAAGTTCTTGAGTATTGAGTTCCTAACACTTTTGTGAAACTATATCTCATGATTATGATTTACCTTATGTTGTACATAGAGGTCCTTGAGTTGAGTCGGTCATGCCCATAATTATGCATGAACCATATGAGTCGAGCAGTCTTGAGTTGAGTAGTATCTATGAGTCATTGAGTTCTATAGTTGTTGAGTTACAAATATTGAGTTCTAAATATGGTCATTGGAAACCTTGAATTGAGTCGTTCACGTCCATAATTCGGCATGAACCCTATTTTTGAGAGGTCTTTTATAATTATTTATAAAAAAAATTAAAACTTCAGTAAATGAGGATGATGATGAGGATTATGCGAGTTGAGTTTCATTTTTCAAAATGAATATATGGGAACTAAGTATTCTCAAGAGTAAATGTTTTTACATTTAAGACGAGAGGAAACATCGATTTTCAAATGAGTTCATGATGAGTTTTGAGTATAATCTCTATTAAGAGAAATTTTTTGAGTAATAATCTCAAAGTTTGAGAATGAAGAAATATTTTTTTAAAACATATGAGCATGAGCTATATTATTGGGAGTAGTATTGAGCACCGATATGGAGGAGAGTTCAGGCAACTCACAACCCCCATAAACCATGTATGCCAACGTGGGTAGAAAGGGTCATACTTTTAGATGATTCCTTATTGCTTTTTAAGCATTGATTAGTGGATCCACTTAGTGAGGATGTCTTATACTCCGGTAAGGTATATGACAGTTCTGACAGCGTGGACGAGACGTTGTATCATCACATAGCTCATAGTGATGGCTGTCGGTTAGAGAATCTCCCAAGTAAGAGTTATTATTGTATTTTTTACACACTATTGAGTTATTCTTGTATTTTTACATACAATTGAGTTATTATTGTACTTTTACATACAATTGAGTTATTATTGTATTTTTACATACAATTGAGTTATTATTGTATTTTTACATACAATTGAGTTATTATCTATTGTTTAAAAGCATTCCATATATTGCATCTTTTATTGTTGCTTTATTCTTGAGTATCTTGAGTTGAGTATCCTTGAGTCGAGTCGAGTATTCTTGAGTCATATTGAGTTGAGACGAGGTAAGTATGCTTCTGTTTTATTAGATCAAGCTTATACTTATGTTGTAGAGTTCCCCTTACATGCTCGTACATTATATGTACTTTTGCGATTTGGTCTGCATCTTGAAATGATGCAGATACAGGTATTTAGGATCTTCAACAGGCATTTTGTTGAGGTCATGTGATATTCCAGTCAGCTTTGGTAAGCCTTCTTATAATTCGGAGGACTTCACCTTTACCTTACAGTGAATAGTTTTGAGATGTCGTGGGTCTTGTTTCGATATCATTCTATAATAGTAGAGGCTTCATAGATAGACAGAGTTGAGGAGTTTTCTGTAATTTCTTTCTTTTGAGTTGTTTTATAAACTCTGAGTATATTTTTAAGTATTGTTAAGCATTATCTTATATTGGATTGTATTATATTATATCTTACTAGTTAATTGATCCGCATTTCGCATGGGAAAAGACATCTCATGTAGAATTGTAGGGTGTATGCATAGCTCACAAAGAGGCAAGCTTTTGGAATTCTTGAACTTGTTGATCTTAAATTAGATAATTGAAGTATAGTGTATGTACGGGGATTCATCTATTGTTGGTCAATCATGAGAAAGATATCTATAGAAAGTAGATGTAATTAGAGTTAGAACGGAGCACCAAATATATGGTTTAATCAATGATAGCATAACAGAGCATATTTTTATACCCTGATTCAACTATTCTGTCGGTGCTTATTTTAGACAATATAACAGGTATTTTCAAGAACATAGCAGCAACAAAGGAAAATTTATACGTGGATTTACTAACTATTGAATGTATCAAGTGTTGTCAATTATTGGAATACAGATAGGACGAAGGGATATGTGCGGGACAACTAGATAAGTTGGCAACTGATAAGGATGATTAGTATGCTTGTAGAAAATTTTAAACTAAGGGTTTTAAGGGTGTGGCAGCAAACAAAGAGGGATAACGTTTGTATGTAAACTAAGGGTTGTAAGGGTGTGGCAGCCAATAAAGGATGGAATCCAGCCAATAAAAGTTAAAGTGGGGTACCTGGATGACATGGTGCGAGTATGGGAGGCACAGGGGTAAATGTAACGACCCGACGACCTAGTCGTTATAAGTATGCCAATAGTGAAAAATTTGGGCCAAAAAACTTTTTGGGTAGTGATTTAATTATTTTTTTCTAGGCCAACCTTACATAGAATCTGGGCTAGGTGAGGTCTAGGTCCAACCGGAAATAGGTGGAGTGTAATATTGAGGTTTTATTAATATTTTATCGAAAAAGGCTCAAAAGTACTCCTAAACTATTGGAAATAGCTCAGATATACCCTTAAACTATATTCCAGCTCAAAACTACCCTTCCCGTAAAAGTATTGGATCACACTTAATCTTCTAGTTAACAGAAGTATGTTAAGTGCCACGTGGACACCATATGGGTGCCACATAAGTGCCAAACATTTTCACTTCCACGTATACTAGTAAGATCCCTAATACCGAATTTTCCCCTCAATACGATTTCACCCATTTCCTTTCATTTTCGCGGCTAGGATAAGAAACGATTTCACATATTTCTTCATATCATAGAGAATTTAGAGTAACCTAATAACCATTAGAGTTACTCTAAATTCTAAATGAAAAAAATTGAATCTCCTAAATTGTTCTTGCGTGCAGTTAGCTAAAAGTGGCAAAAATAACCTGAAGTATCTGACAATTTGTTTAGTAATTACTATTATTGTGAAATTGTTTCTTACTCTAGCCTCGAAATAAGGGAAAAGGGGTGGGGTGAAATCGTTTCTAAGGGAAATGGAGAAATGAGGGGAAATTTAGGGGTAATGGGTGAAATCGTATTGAGGGGAAAATTAGATATTAGGGATCTTATTAGTCTATGTGGAAGTGGGAAATGTTTGGCGCTTATGTGGTGTCCATGTGGCATCCACATGGCACTTAACATACTTTTGTTAACTAGAAGGGTAAGTGTGACCCAATACTTTGACGGGAAGGGTAGTTTTGTGCCGGAAAATAGTTTAAGGGTATATCTGAGCTATTTCCGATAGTTTAGGGGTATTTTTGAGCCTTTTGCGATATTTTATTGTAGTCAAGACATTAAGGAGTCCATAAGACTTCACATAATTTTATTCAGGTATGTAGAAATCTGGAAATTGATCTTGGCGTGGAAGATAAATGTCGGGACGTTACGAGAATGAGTTGTTTTGTGAAAAAGTGACCTTTCTCTGATTTCCGATTTTCTAAAGTTTCACCTATCGCGCTATAATGGGAGGCGTCTCGCTATAGCGATGTGCAAACCACTATAGTGGGGTAAGTTCCGCTATAGCGGGCTAGGACGCTATAGTGGCACGAAACGGGATTTTATGAATAAAACAACTCCAAAATCCCCATTGTCTGCACATATGTTCATGGACTTGGGAGGGGGAATTTTGGGAAGTTTTTACTCTCTTTTTTCATGATATTCATCGATAAAGGTAATATTTTGACTCCCCAACCTTGTGTGTTGATTCTTATGCCTTAGAATCTAGGTTATTTCCCTTGGGGAAGGTTTTGGCATGATTCCATGGTGGAAAAAAGCCTTAAATTGGGAAAGATGATCATATATAGGTTTGGAGTTAGAATTTATTGAGAATTCGGATAGTTAATAGGTTATTAATGATTGATTATTTTTTTATTATTTGTTTTAAACCAATAACAAGACAAGACACTTCAAAAGGAGAAAGCTCGGATTCTTTAGAGTTTCCAAGAGGTTTGATTCAATATAGGTGATGGTTGTATGTTTTTGGTTTATATATGTATGAATGTCTATCGCTTTATAGTATCATTTGTGCAATTAATGATAGGAAATACATAGGGAGACATATGAAATGATATCATGTAGGTATTCTCATGCGATGAACTTACTATTGTGACTTGTGGTTTCCAAGTGGTATTGTTCATTGTGTTTGTGCTTGTCCATGATTAATTGTGATTGCTGGTTAGCTCGGGTACCACACCGGTATACCAAATATGCATTACAACAAATTCAATTATCAGGGACAAATAATGTCTTATTTTCGTCACTAAAAATCTTGTGTGACAAATTATTTTTGGTCAATTAGTCATCAATAAATTTGGGTCGCTAAAAGTATGCAAAGATGATTTAGTACTTCGTCTCTAGAAGTATTATATCAACTACCAAAAGAAAAATCATCCCCAAATGCATAGACATAAAGGGTAGCTCAAAATGGAGGAACACATGACAACTTTAAGGGTAAAAGAGGTTTGAGACAAGGGAACCCAATATCCCCACTACTATTTGTGATGTGCATGGAGTACTTCACAAGGCTAATGCAATAGGTGGTAGATCAAAGGAAATTTAAATTCCATGCTAAATGTAAAGGGATGAAACTGAAAAACTTGTATTTTCGAAATGACATGCTCATATTTTGCAAAGGGAATATAACATATGTGCTAATGCTACTAAGAGGAATAAAAACATTCTCAAAGGTCTCAGAGCTCACTAGAAATGTTATAAAATCTAATGTGTATACTGCCAACATGGAAAACAAGAGGTAGCGAATATATGTGAACTGTTTGGATATGCTAGAGGTAACCTACCATTTAAATACCTAGGTGTGTCCATCACGTTTAGAAGACTAAATGATATAAATTGCGAGGTGTTAGCATGAAAAATGACAGCCAAGGTTAAAATGTGGGGCTCAAGGAACCTGTCTTACACTATTTGGGTGCAATTGGACAATACCGTGCAGATACATATACATGTATACTTGTCCACTATTTTCTTACTGCCTAACCAGATGCTGGAAGATATAAAAGTTATTTTCTGGAATTTTCTATGGAGTGAAAAAATACATACCAACAAAGAACTATTAATATCATAAGATATAGTATGCAAGCAAGAAAGTGAAGGAGAACTTGGGATAACTAATTGTGTGATATAGAATGAAGCTACAACGGCGAAGTATGTCTGGAATATAGCCAACAAAGTTGATAATCCACGAGTAAAATGGGTGAACAATGTGTATATAAAGGGGAATGACTAGTGGCAATATAAACCTAAGAAAGACAATCGCTGGTAATGGAATAATATTTGTAGTATGAAGAACAAATTTAGTGATGGATACAGTGGAAATAAATGGCTGAAGGCATCAGGAAAAAATACAATTAGCCATGGGTACAATTGGAGGCTAGAAATTGTACCACACCTGACATGGTGAAGACCAGTCTGAAATACTTGCAACATACCAATACACTGGGTCATCTACTGGCTGGCTATACATTAAAGACTACTAGCCAGAGAAAGGCTATACACAATGGGACTAACAAAAGACAGAGCTTGCACACTGTGGAAATGCCTCTAAAAACATCACACATCTCTTCTTCGAATGTGTGTTAACAAAGGCTTGTATATAAGAAATAATGTACTGGCTGAAGTTCACATGTGGACGCATAGACATAAAGGGTAGCTCAAAATGGATAGCAGGAGGATCGAAAGACAAAGTTAGCAGAAATTGGTATGGGCAATCCTGGTAGATGCAATATATTACATACGGGAAGCTAGGAATGAAGTATTATGGAAGGAGCGGGTGCCAAGACAAAGAATGGTATGCCACCGGATACAATAAGATAGCAAAACTCGAATAGGTGAAATAATTAGTAGAATAAAGGATTGTAAAGACAAAAACTTAATTAAAGGGCTATACAGATAGAATCAGCATAATAGAGTAACAGGAAGGAAGAAACATGAAAGTTAGAAACACTAGATGTAATTAATCTCTTAATAGGACTCTGTAATTATCTTGGAGTATTATAATAAAATGTGTTTGTTCGTAAAAAAAAGTCCAAAGAATGAAAAGGAAAGAACATGATTAAGATATTAATGAATATATCATGGATAATCAGATATCTCAAAAGCAGGAACTAAGGGTGATTTTTTATAAATATGTCACCGATAACTTCAAATTAGTGGTTAATAGTGCTCAATAAATAGAGTAAATTCATTTTTTGGTGGGAAATTTTAGTGGACAAATCTTTTCTACGAAACTTTTATGTTTCGTTACTAAATATATGTGGCTCATGTATTTAAGCAAAAAATGTAAATTTTGTCAGTAAAAATAACAAAAATGATGAATTTTAGGTCGTAACTAATAATTTTCTAGTTATATGTCACTGATGGATTACTTGGGTACCACAATGGTACACTAACTACACATTGATTTGGTACCACTCTAGTACACTAACAATTTGAGTATGGATTTCAAGAGAGGACCAAGTATGTAATTGTGATTCCATGAGAGGACCGTACATTGGTATATGTGATCATATGAGACATGCATTCGAGTATTGTTGTTTCACGGCATGTGACTGTTAGTCTATGTGGTTGATAATTGTTTTATATGTGTTGTTATGCGTTCTTGATTTGTGGTGAAGTGTTTACATTCATATCTTAGACTAGCAGTGTGATCCTAGTAGTACAATGTGGTTTGGGAACTGATACATCACTTGTTCTTTCCTTTTAGATTACAAGTCATCTTCAGGAGGCTGATTCGAGACCTCAGATAAGAGACACTTGATTTTGAATCCAAGGGTGAGTTACATCTTTCTGGCTACTAATATGCTAAAATTACACCTCCCTAAAGAAGCATAAGCGATCGTTATCAAGTAAAGAACCCAACTTATGGTTGAGGTCGATCCCACGAGGAATATGGTTTAGACTTAACTTTAACCCACGATTATATTCGTTTAGTCAACGTACTTCCGAAACAAGTAATTAAAGGGGGGGGGGATTTGTGAAACAAATTATGGAAATTATGTGAATAATCAGTGAGCAAGATTTAAACTTTAGTTATTATCAAGATGAGAAAGAAACCAGTGTGTACGTGTTCCCCATAAGCTCGTAATGCAGTAATCCTAGTAATAGTAATCATTTCCAAGTGTATTACATGCAAAGTGATAAGTTAGGTATCTCTAATTCATTGATCCGGCAACTAAAGAATTTCACCTCGCACCTTGCTCTGGCTACGTGTGTATAATTTACTAACCCTTACCTTTACCTCATATTAGACATCACATCAATGTATGACTTAGTTTTCACTCTCGCACCAATTGACATTAGACTATTAGATAGTATCACACTAAATCTATGTTGATAATTCTTTTCTTGTTAACTACCTCCTTGGTCCGGCATGTAGCAACAAGGCGAGTTCTGACGTTTGCAGCCGCTTAAAATACATCTAAACGAAAGAATTATCAATGCATGCAATAACACTATTCAAGAATTACTTAGTTACTATTCATACTTTGTTAATCGCTCATGATTCCCACAAACCTAGTTGTGGATTTAGCTACCCATAGTATACGTAGCAAGAACACAATTCATAATTTTAGATGAAGAAATCATGAACTTATGTAATGAGAAGAATAAACCCAGAATCTCAACTTGAATTTCGAAGCCAAAATCTTCAAAACGAACTTAGGAAATCAATAATTGCTAAAGTTGCAAGTTAATCTCCCAAGCTAAAAACTAGAACTAAAATAATAAAGTCTGACTCCTAAAAACGAGGTTTACATGCCCTATATATAGAAAAACAAGTCCCAACTAAAAAGGAAATGAAATAAGGAAATAAAGTTTCTGGACGCAGTTGTAATTGACGAAACTGACCTACGAACAGTGGACTGACCTACGGTCTGTAGGTCCCTTCCGTGATTTGAGACTTGGGTAATTTTTCAACTTCAAAAATCTCCAACTTCTCAGTACCGAATGATGACTCAACAACACGGACCATGACTCGATACACGGTCCATAGATCCTCCTCCGTAGTTTCATACTTACACTTTTGAAATAAGGTACTGGAACCACCTTCTCTGAACCATTTGACGGAACTATAGGACGGCCCATACGTCGATCTACGGTCCGTCACTTGTAACCGTGATTCCACACTTAGTCAAGAATTCCCTGATTTTCCTCCAAGCCTTGCCCATTGATCTACGCCCTTCACCTACGGACCGTGACTGGACCTACGGTCCGTAAGTCACATCCGTAGGTGGCTTTTTCTGCACATTTCTTCAGTTGTCTCCTAACTCCCACGTCCGAACTTATTTTATGCAAACAGGATAAAAACACATTAATACCAATACAAAATGGCTCTAGACACACACAACTCTTAAGTGAAATGTATTAAAAATACCGTAAACTCACGGTATATCAACACCCTCAACTTAAATTTGTTGTTTGTCCTCAAGCGACACACTAAGACTCTAAACGACACTTGTATAGAAACAAGCATTCAAGCACAAGCAATCACATGGCTCTCTATCCCGACTCTCTTTTTTAGTGCAAATATTTTCTCTTAGACTCAACAAGCTAACTCATGCGGATCAAAATATGACAAAGATCGACCAATCAACACACAACATTTCCTGTTTTGCTATCATCAAGGTACCAACTTTCCAACAATGTAACTAGTGCCCTTACTTTAAACGAAATCTCTTTTTCACACAATGAATATGATTTTGAGTACAAGAATTCATTCAACACTCACGCTCAGAAGTAATTTCAAGTACATTTAGTGCTCAATACCATAGGCTTGCCCTTATTTTCACTGCTTAGACTCTCCAAACTAGTTGCTAGGATCACTATAGGACTTTTCTTAGCTTGTAACGTAGGATCGGGGTCAGGTGTGGTACATTTAGGTACTTTTTAGTGACTTTCTTCCCTCCTTGATATTACATTGGCTATTTCCCTCTTCCTTGACCTATTATTGGCAACTTTTCATCTCAATTTCTTTCCCTTAACTCTTTTCAACCAAGGATGCGACTTTTGACTTTTTTACTCTTATTTCTCATTTTCTTCTATTTTCTTTTACTTTCTTTTCTTTCATTTGTTTTCACACTTTTGTTTTACTTTTTTTGCACAAAGTCACATCCTCTTTCATACTTTCTCCTTTATTTTAACACGAAACTCTTTTCATACCCTTTTTTCCATTTGGTTTCCTTTTTCATAGCCACCCTCAACTTATGCATTTTCCATTAGTTGAGGTGCACAATGTCCGATGTCGGACCAGTGCCAAGATCAAGGTAACTTTTGGGCTTAGCCACCCTCAACTTAGGCTTTTGGCCTAGGTCGAGGTGCACATATCCAAGGAGGGACCAAGGCCAAGACAACGTTTTTAAGGGAAGGTGAGTTAGGTGAATCAAAAGAATTGACCAATTTTAGGCTCAAATATTTGGATCAAAAGGGAATAATGCTACCATTTGTTTAGATCATTTTAGGATTAAGTGGGCTAATTTGAACAATAGCCTATGATCACTTCCTAACTTCTAGCCTAGATTGTCCTAGCAGGACCAACGGGGCAAGTTCTAGATTGGCACAAAATTGTCTGAACAATCAACCATTCTCACACACTCTTGGCACATAGTTTCATTATCAGATTATTAGATTACCCAGTTCAAGTTGTAGCTTAAGTCATGAGATCAAGTTGGTTCTTTATCATGTCATACTCAGAGCCAACACAATCAACTCATTCTAGCCTACAGATTTTAGCACATATCACAAATTTTGGAGGGGTATCATTTTTCATTCTTAACTATGCCATCATGCTTCATTCTTTCTCACGCGAACACATACAATCCTAACACATGCCGGTTCAACAGAAATAAAAACAGTCTCTTGGGGGAAAAGAGCACAGGCAAGAAAACCCCAAGAGAGGACTATGAGTTGGGTTACTCAGACTTCACCCTACCACTCCTAATCTGTTTACCCCACCCCCAACAAATGAGTAGGGTGAAGGTGAAGCAAACCTGTGGCGCACATGCGCCAAAGAACTCAACAAGCGGGTGGGTCCGGTTCCCAAGGCCAACTGGATCAACACTTGGGTCACCCTCAGTAGTACCCGCATCTCTCATCTCAGCACCATCGGTAGTGCTAACATCAACTCTTATTGCACCAATAGTAGTGCTCACGATGCTAGAGGTACCAACACTTGGACAAATTTAGGATACATACCTGGGATCTACGAACACCATTCACGGTCTGTGGATTGACCCACGGACCGTCAATGGGGTCCGTAGACCTCTGCACAGTCCTTTTTCTGTAGATTTGGCTTTTCATCCCTTCACATGTAGCAACCGTTAGACCCTTCTTTTTATATTTTCTGGACACTTTTTAGACACGGACCCTATGCTATATCTAGCCAGCACTGATATGGAAAATAAAACACCTATCTAAAGGATTACAAAAATTCAAATAAAAGAAGAAAACTCCTAAATCGAAAAGTAAAACCTATAGTTGGCGAGATGTTACATCTTGGTTTGCCTCCCAAGAAGCGCTTGATTTAACATCGCGGCACGACGCAGTCCCCTTGATTACTCAGACTTCATCAAGATGCCATGTCTATATCATTGCATTTATACTCTCAGAATTTCCCATGTAGCTTTTTATCCTCTGTTGGTCGGCTTTGAACCTTGTCCCATTCCTTTTCTCGATCTCAATCACTCCATGTGGGGACACTTGGGTCACTTTGAAAGATCCAGTCCACTGGGATTTGGATCTGCCTGGAAAACAACACAACCTTGATTTATAAAACCACACCAGATCACCAGGAGCTAGTTTGTGCTTTTCTGTCTTCTGAGCATGGTGCTTATTCTCCGTGTACAAGGCTGCACCTAACTTATCCTTACAAAACATTTCAGCACCTCTTCCGAAAGTGTGTCTCACCACCGATACCGATTTAAGATCACTTTCCTGCTTCATAGACTTACAGACGTTAAAGGTCACCTCCTCATCGACTAAGGCACGCCCAGTAGCAAGGAATGGTCTCCCTAAGATGATGGGGACCTCAAAGTCAACCTCGCAATCAAGTATAACAAAGTCTGCCGAAAAAATAAACGAACCCACTTTCACAAGGACATCTTGAAGCATTCCAATGGGATTTTTAACAGTTCTATCAGCCATAAGTAAATGCATCACAGTTGGTTTTGGAGCTCCTAAACCCAACTTCTTATAAATTGACAATGGCATCAAGTTAATGCTGGCACCCAAATCACACAAAGCTTTCACAAAGTTCATCTTACTGATGGTGCATGGAATAGTGAAAGCTCCAGGATCCTCTTTCTTTTGTACCAGTGACCTCGTAGAAATGGCACTACGATGCTGCAACCTCTCATCATTCTCAAAACTGACAGCCCTCTTTTTGGTCACCAAGTCCTTCATGAACTTTGCATACCCAGGCATTTTCTCCAAAGCTTATATCAAAGGGACATTGATGGAAAGTTGTTTCAACATAGTTATGAACCTGCGGTACTTTCCTTCTACAACCTTCTGCACTAACCTCTATGGGAAAGGAGGTGGACGTCTAGGCATGAGAACAACCTTTTGGCCTATCTCCGCTTCTTTCTCTGTGGCATTTTTAGTCTCTTCGGTAACCTCAATCTCATCACCATCTATTTCTACCACTTTTTCTACATAGGATGGCATGGGGGGGAGTCAATAGTCTGCTTTCCTCCACGAGTCATGATAGCCATACAATACCCATCATTCTTTGGATTCTGGATGGTGTTGCTGGGAAGCGTGCCCGATTGGTGTGTATTCACAGTAGCAGACAACTGACTAAACTGCTGCTCAAGTTGCTTTATTGACACTGCATGGGCATCAACTTTCTGGCCAATTCCAGACAACTCAGTGCGCATCTCTTTCACATTTTGATCAGTAGTGTCAAACTTCTTCAACATATTTTGCATCATCTCCTCAATGCGCGACATACTGCCCCCAGCTTCCCTATTGCTAGATTCCCTGTTCCCAGGAGGGACGTAGGGCCTAACTCTCTCATTCCTGTTACCAGAGTTGTTCCGGTTGTAAGTGTTATCATGATTGTAGTTCCCATCCCGGACATAGTTACCCTCGCAATTATAGTTACCATAGTTCCGACCTTGGTTTCCTTGACCTTGGCGCCAATTATTCAAGTTGTATCCTTGGGCGTTGGTTTGGAAACCCCCCGTCTGATCATTTACCAAATAAGCATCCTCCTCATAGTTGCATTCCTCAACTGGTGGTGGATTCCTAGTCAAATAATTCACAGTATTTATCTTTTCGGTACCTCCGCTCACATGCTTCAACATCAACCCAAGTTCTGTCCTCATCTGAGCCATCTCCTCACAAATGTCATCGGCAGATTGACTAGTTGCAGATTGAACTGCAAAAGTACTTCTTCCAATGTCTGACTTTCGAGTGCTCCATGCTTTATTGTTCCGGGAAATCTTCTCCAGTTTCTCAGCGATCTCCTCAAAAGTGCACTCACCATATGATCCTCCTGCGATAGTATCAAGCACAACCTTACCATTGTCATCTTAGCCTCTGTAGAAATACTCCTTTAGTGACTCATCATCAATACGGTGGTTTGGAACACTTCTTATGAAATAAGTGAACTTATCCCATGAACTACTCACAGACTCTCCAGGCAGTGCTACGAAGTTGGTAAGTTTATCTTTGTGGTTCAGCTTCTTTGACACTGGGAATTATTTTTCCATGACCATTTTATACAATTGATCCCATGTGTGAATTGAGTTATAAGGAAGCTCAGTAAACCATACAAAAACATCTCTGGTCAATTATAGAGGGAAGACTCTCAACCCAATGACATCTATGTCTAAATTCGGTCGACCCACACAACTCTTGCAAACACTCCTCAACTTGGCCATGTGCCCATGTGGATCGTCCGATGCCATACCAGAGAACAAACCCCTCACTGTAATCATCTGCATCAGACTACTTGTCACCACGAATGTATGCCCTGCAGGTAGATGAGGTAGAACAATAGGTCCTTCAGATTCAGTGGCATTAAAGTCGACTCTATAGTTATCACGTAGCCTCGGTTCTGGTGGATCATGTACCCTCAATGCATCTCCCAGTAGATTCTCACCCTGAACCTATTTATTCTCATCACCAACCCTCGGAGGCTGTAACTCAACCACATCACCTAAATCTCCTCTGATAGGATTGACTGGGACCCCTTGATTATTCATTCTTTGCAAAGTTCTGTTCAATTCTGGATCGTAAGGAGTAAGTGGTTCACCTTGGCTCTGTGTACTTGGCATACACTAGAGTAGGAACCTGAGAGAAACAAAAACAAAAGAAAAAAGTAAAATTAGGAAATATTTAACTAAAGTTCAATAATGTAGTTAAACTTAATTTAAAAGCCTTGTTCCCTGGCAGCGGCGCCAAAATTTGATACGCTCAAATTACACCTCCCTAAAAAAGTGTAAGCGATCGTTATCAAGTACAGAGCCCAACTTGTAGATTGAAGTCGATCCCACAAGGAATATGGTTTAGACTTAAATTTAACCCACGATTATATTCGTTTAGTCAACGCAATTGACATCTCTCAGGCCACGATTCGAGCCAATACTTTGCTTATTAATACGACTGAGTATGACTAATAGGATGGGTATCATACAGAGTGGGGCATTTCAGTAGAATACCGAGCAGAGGGAGACTCATTTGAGGTGGTTACCCCGTCACATTAATGATGATGGGTAGCGTGCTGAGTGGGTTCAGAATCCTAGCCTAGGTATCAAGAAGGCTACACTGAGCTTCCCTACAAAGTTCTTTTGGTTGCTGGTTTGAAATCGAATGTCCCCGACTCAAGCAGACAATGTGGTCACATGGGATCGGCCCATGATGATTGCATCCCTTCTAGCAGGTTTAGAGGTTTACTTTACCTGCATCCTGATTGCAGAGATTCATGAGAGGGCCTTCAAGGCCACCACCACCCTTCCCTTCCCGTGCCTCATCCTCCAGCTCTGCAGGGATGCTTTTGTCCCCTTTTGGCATTGGGACCGGTTGCTTACTGCGACCAATACCCTGGATATTGGCCTCATTCGGGATGAAGCCAACTTAGCTGCCCCACGGAGAGAGCCACAGGTTGTTGGACCACCCTTGGGGGATGACCTAGTTGTGGATGTAGAGCGGATTTAGGTCGATGACACCACCATTCCGACCCCGGCCGCAGATGCTCCAGCTCCACCATCTCCGGCCACCAGTCAGGCCTCTAGCTCATCCCGAGCCACTCCATCTTCAGGGTCCACCGATATCCCTCTAGAACGAGTCCAGAAGTTGGAGGCACAGATGGACACTCTACTTCAGCATGTGAACCCATGGATGCAATGCTCTATCACGGAGTACGAGGCAAGGGTGGTGCAAATGATGGATCAGAAGGTGCAGACCATTCATAAGCGCCTAGATGCCTTTGAGCTAAGAGTCCTGGAGAGTCCACCATCCCCGACCATTGATGTGACCACCTTCCAGCAGGAGTTGGCTAGCCTCCGTGTCGATGTTGTTGCACTCCTAGGCCCCCAAAGACTGAGCCAGAGCATTCCCCTACAGTGCCGGAGGATGAGCTGGTGATGACTGCCCTATTTGGCGATACCATGCCGCCAATAGACTCTTCCTGCACTACTGGGAAGAGCCCTCACTCCAATCACATTGCCGACACTGAGGAGGCTCGCCGATTGAAAAAGAAGGAGCGCCAACAATTAGAGGAGGATCAAATGGCGTTTATAGTGGATGAGGAAATGAGACAACAGTGGGCACATGAGGTGGGTGTTGGCCCATATAGCATTGTGAGTACTACTGAGGGTGTTGGGATAGTTGATGGAAGCGCTACTAATGTCGTTCCTAGTGTTGATCCAGCGGGCTCTGGGAAATCGGACCCACCTACTTCTTGAGAGGTCTTCAGTGCATATGCGCCACAGGTTTGCTTCACCCTATGTGTTACTTTTGTTTTAGGGCATTGGGGATAATTGCACTTTACTTTGTTGTGGGTGGGGTAAATGGAGTGTGAGTGATAGGGTGAGGTCTGAGTAACTCAACTCATAATCCTCTCTTGGGGTTTTCTTGTGTGTGTCATTTCCCCCCAAGAGACTATTTTTTACTTTCTGTTGAACCGGCATGTTTAGGAATATATGTGTAGAAGTAAGTAAAAGAATGAAAGCACAATGGCATAAAAAGAATTTTTTTGAAATGTGCTAGATCTTTAGGCTTAATAAGTTGAATGTGTTGGATATCAATATGACATTATAAGGAACTGATTTGACCTCATGACTTAAGCTAAAACTTGAACTGGGTAATCTAATAATCTAATAATGAAACAATGTGTCAGGTGTGTGTGAGAAAAGCTTGAATGTTCATACAGTGTGGGTCAATCTAGAACTTGCCCCGTTGGTCCTGCTAAGATATTTAGGAAATGATCATAGGCCCTTGTTCAAATAAGTCAACTCAAACATAAAATGATCCAACCAAATGCAATGAATGTTCCCTTTGATCCAAATGTTTGAGCCTAATACAGACCACTTCTTTCAATTCACCTAACTGACCTTCCCTAAAATAATTGTTTTGGCCCCGGTCCCTCCTTGGACATGTGTACCTTGACTTAGGCCAAAAACCTAAGTTGAGGGTGGAAAATTCAAAAAGTTACCTTGATCTTAGCCCTGGTCCGACATCGGATATTGTGCACCTCAACTCATGCTAAACACATAAGTTGAGGGTGGCTATGAAAAAGGAAACCGAAAGAAAAAGGGTATGGAAAGAGTTTTGTGTTGAAGAGAGAAAAAGAAAAGAAAAATATGTGGCTTTGTGCAAAAGAAGCAAAAAGATGAATAACAAAAGTGCTGAAAGAAATAAAGAAAGATAAAGCGAAAGAAAAAAGAAGAAACTGAAAATATGAGCTAGAAAGTCAAAAGTCACATCCGTGTTGAAGAGAGTCAGGGGAAAGAAAACAAAATGTTTGGATATCAAGAATAGGTTGAGAAAAGAGGTAAAAAGCCAATGTAATGTCAAAGAGGGCAGAAAGTCACTAAAAAGTATCCAAATGTACCATACCTGACCCTGAGCTTATGTTACAAGCTAAGAAAGTCCTATAGTGATCCTAGCAACTAGTTTGGAGAGTCTAAGCAGTGAAAATAAGAGCAAGCCCATGGTATTGAGCACTAATTGTACTTGAAGTCATTTCTGAGGGCGAGTGTTGAATGAATTCTAAAACTTGAAAGGCATATCTATTGTGTGTGAAAAAAGATTTCTTTTGACGTGAGGGCACTAATTACATTGTTGGAGAATTGATACCTTGGTGATTGGGAACGGTGTATGTTCTGATGTTTGTTGGTCGATCTATGTAATGTTTTGATCCATATGAGTTAGCTTGTTCAGTCTAAAATGAAAATATTTGCACTAAGGAAGTGGAATGGATTGAAAAGGCCATGTGATTACTTGAGTTTGTATGTCTGCTTCTACACAAGTGTCGTTTAGAGTGTTAGTGTGTCGCTTGAGGACAAACAACAAGTTGAAGTTGAGGGTGTTGATATACCGTGAGTTTACGGTATTTTTTATGCATTTCACTTAGAAGTTGTGTGTGTCTAGGGCTATATTGTATTACAAATAATGTGTTTTGTATTATGTTTGCAGGAAATAAGCTTGGAATGCAGTTGATGGAGATGAGAGCTGCAATTATTCAGAAAGAGCCACTCACGAAGTGATCCACGGACCGTAGGTCCTTTGACGGACTGTCGTTGGGCAGGCGTAGATGGAGCATCAGGGAATTCAGACCAAGTGTGGAACCACGAAGCGACTAACGAACAGTAGGTCGACCCACGGGCCATCCTGCACATCCATCGATGGATTCAGAGAGTTGAAGTTCCTGTACCTGTTGAAAAATCCTAAGTATAGAGCCACGAAAGGGGACCTACGGACCGTAGGTCGACCAACGGTCCGTAGGTCGAGTCATCACTTGAAGCCGCGTTCTAGACAATTTATTTCCTTAATTTGTTTCCTTTTTATTAGGACTTGTTTTCTATAAATAGGAGCTATAAACCTCGTTTTTGGGGGTTAGACATTATTGAATACTTCTAAATTTTCTGTTTTGGGAATTAACTTGCTAATTTTAGCAATTTGATTTCCGGATTTCGTGATTTGTACTTTGCAATTCAATTGAAGATTTTGGGTTTCATCAATTCTACTTCTAACTTCATGAATTCTTTTTATAAAAATATGAATTTTGTTCTTTCAAGCATGAGTAGCTAAATCCACAACTAGGATTGTGGGAACCATGAGCAATTAACAAAGTATGGATAATAACTAAGTAATTCTTGAATAATGTTGATGCATGTATTGTTAATTCTTTCATTTGGAAGTCTTTTTAACGGTTGCAAACGTTAGAACTCGCCTCGCTCCTACTTGCCGGACCAACGAGGTAATGAATGAGAAGAATTAACAACAGAGATTTAGTGGATGCTATCTAATAGTCTAATGTCAATTGGTGTGAGGGTGAAAACTAAGCCATACATTGATGTGATGTCTAATATGAGGTAAAGGTAAGGGTTAGTAAAGTATACACTCGTAGCCGGACCAAGGTGGGTAGTGAAATTCCCTATTTAGAGGACCAATCACTTAGGGATACCTAACTTACCAACTTTGCATTTAAAACACTAGGAAAGGATTACTATTATTAGGAATACGACGTTAAGGGCTTGTGGGGAACACATATACCCTATTTTCTCTCTCATATTGATAACTCGAAGTTTGAATCCTTCTTACTTGTTACTGAATCAACAAACTGTTACTTGCTTACAAACCCCCCCTTCTTTATTTACTTCTTTCGGAAATTGTTTGACTAAACGAAAGTAATCCTAAGTTAAGTTTAAGTCTAAACCATTTTCCTTGTGGGATCGACCCCAACCTACAAGCTGGGTTCTTTATTTGACAAAGATCGCTTATACTTATTTAGGTGGTGTAATTTGAGTGTATCACACACCTCATCTAATACTAGATGTGGGCAATCGTAATCTAGTATAAAACCCAACGAAGAGTTGGTGTCGAACCCACAAGGAGTGGTACGTGTTCGAATTCAGTCACGTAGTAAGGAATGTAATCTATTTGGTTATAGGAATAGAAATTATTGAAAACATTTACTTAAATTGAAAGGGGTAACAACAAATGTCAGATGGGGGGGGGGGGTTTGGTTTGCAATTAACAGCTAAAACAAGTGTGAAAACAGGGGAAACAACAATATTAAGAGGAATTCTCAGGATGTGATCAATTATAAACTTATTACGCGATATGGGTAATTGAGATTTAATAATAACTTGTTGAGACATTGTGCGTAGGCTGGACTATAAGTGCAATAGTTTTCTCTTGAACAACTATTACGATTCAAGTGATTTCTCTTGAACATCGACAAGCTTAAAACTACAAAACAACCCAAAACCTCAATGTATCTACTCTCTCGAGCTAGATAGGTAGGAATGAGCCAAGATTCACTCTCTCGAGGAACACCCACAACGACCCACACACTACAATCATCAATAGATCACCTTGGATTTAGAACCTCTCTCTCGAGCAAGCCCAAAACACTAAGCTAGAATTATATTTGCAACTACAATTCATGAATTACTACTCAGCTATCAATCAAACCTACATTAAAACAGAAAATCAATCATTAAACAACAATACCCATAAACAAATTAAGCAAATAATCACATGATCACACCCCAAGAATTGGGGTTTTAGCTACACATCATAAAAAGAGAAAAATGATTACCAAATACATTAGCCATGATCTGGGTAAAGGTTCTCAAGTCTTAACAATGATCCAAATTGAATAAATTCAAAAACCCACTTAGAAACTCTCAAAGTCTTCAATGGAAACTCAAAAAATAAGAGAAAACTCTCACTTTCAAACTTGGGAATCAAAAACTTTGAAAGGAACTCTGTGTAACTGAGTGAGAACTCCTCAAATTTCATTTAAAATTCCAATTTATAGTTGCCCAATTTTTAGCCTCAAAGGACATTCGGGCAGAATAAGTCGGGCCTTGCCGAATCGGTCGGCGATCCGCCCTTTGCTTCCTTCCATTGCCAATTTAAAATGGTCATCAGTCCTCCAGGTCCTGTAACTTTAGGCGATCAAGGTTGCCATCGCGGAGTCATTCGACGATCCTACAACTGCCCATTCCTATCGCCAAGTTGGTTCTTCACCTGGGCTTGCACGGTGAAACTTTAAACGAGCTAAAAGAGACACTCGGCAGTTCATCGAGTGGTCTTGGTGATCACCATGATCGCCTTTCTTCACTTTTTTAGCTTGTTTGTTCCTTTTGCCCGATAGTGTCCTCGCCTTGCTCCTTAGCCTTAAATGCTGCAAATCAACACTTTAACATCAGTTTAGAGCATAAATTAGGCATTTGAGGACACTTAAACTATCAAAACAAAGCCTTAAATGAGTCGAAATCTCAAACTCATCATTTATCCTAGACCAACACCAAACATTATTCAAGAAACACATAAGAAAACAAGTAAATCACACAGCATGTGACACACATACAACCCCATCAAATCATGGTACTACTCTCGGAACAGTACTAATCAACCCTAAATCATGGTTTCTAAAAGAAAAGTGGGAATAACTTGGTACTCAGACATCCTATGGTCTGTAGACCCAAACAGTAGAACTCAACATTAACCCAAAATTACACTAAGTCTGGAACTTTTCTACGAGACCTTCTTACGGTCTATAGTCCATTCGAACAGACCCTCCTTGTCATTCGTAGAATGAGTTACTCGAATTTGATTTCCAAAATATTTTTCCCACTTCCTCAAGACTGGTCTATGACTCATCAAAATCTTGTGTAGATTTCAGGTCTTAACTCTGTTAGCTCCACAGGATCTAGTAATTTAAATAATGAAACACCTAACTGACTTGTGACTTGTGTTGCAGGAAATGAAATTCAAAGAGAGACTAGTAAAGAACAAATCACCTAAGGAAGGAAAGAGAAAATCTGCTCAATCAATCAAGGAATACATAATATATTTAAGATTGCAGAACAAATCACCTAAGGAAGGAAAGAGAAAATATGCCCAATCAATCAACGAATACAGGATATATTGAAGATTGCAAAGTCAAGCAGATACAACACCAAAATAAGGAAAGATATAATGTGAATAAATCAAGGGATACATTCAAGACAACAAGATCAGTTAACATCCAAGACTACAAGGAGGAAATCGAAATCAAGGGACGCATTCAAGTTAACGAGATCAGCCAAAGATTTAAGACCACAAGAAGATCATCATACAAAGGAATAAATCGATTTTCTCATGCACATATCTGATAGGGACATAACTCAGCAAAACAATCAGAATAAAATTTAGTACTCAATCAAAGATCCTTGATTCAAACTCCTTTGGGTTTCCATAAAATAGAAAAGTCCTACAAAGCTATATAAGCTTCTCTTAGACATAGTTGTGAAGTACGCACTTCACTTGAGCTTATATTGTAATCTTCTTTTATCTTTCATAAAACTTTTTACACACTTGAGTGAAAAATTCAAAAGAAAAGAGAAAGACAGATCTGAGTATAGGTTAAACAAGTAGAGGTTGTGTGAAAGAAGAAGATTTGATTTGCATATCAGACAAGGCTCTCAGTTTTAACATTCTGTAACACCCAAGTTCTCAACAAGCAATTAAGGAAACCCTTGTATCCCAAGGAGAGTGGAAGTAAGCACCACATCGGTGTTCAGAAGTAGTATCAAATATACTGTGTCAATTTACTTCATGTCATTACTTTTATTATTTACTGTGATACTAACTTGCAAGTGAGTCGACTGCTCAATCCAACAAGTTGACTAAAGGAATTTTAATTTATCCCCCCCCTCTTAACATTCAATTGGAATCAGAGAAGGTCTCATAGATAAAGTGTTTAACCATACGTGAGCAAAGATCCATGGCAAACTATCAAATTCCTGGTGCTCTACTTTAAGATGGACATTCTTAAACTCGACCACCATACTTCAACAACCAACACTACTCCCACTCGAAACATAGATTCAGAATATTTGTTTCTTCAAATGACTTACAAGCATGGATTGGGATCTAGAAGGGTCCAAAGCCTATTCCCGGACTTACAGGAAAAGATGCCACTAATAAGCCATTTGATCCTGAATCCTTCGATATCACAAAGGAACAACAAGAGGTAATTCAAACTAATTCTAGAGTTATAAGTTTGTTATATTATGCAGTGAGTGGAGATGAATACGACAAGATCTCGACATGTGAAACTGCAAAATAATGTGGGAAAAGCTAGAAGTAACTTATGAAGGAACTACCAAGGTAAAGGAAGCTCAGATCAGTTCACCGGTTAACGAATATGAATTATTCAAGATGGCTGAAAATGAAAATGTAGAATACATGTTCTCGAGATTTAGCAAAATTGTTTGTGAACTCAAATCTCTTGGAATGGTGTACTCCAATGGATTACAAGATAGAAAACTTATCAGAAGTCTTCCCAAGGCTTGGGAAACTAAAGTTGCTATTCTTGAAGATGGAGATTTGAAGCAAATGACCTACGATGAACTTCGTGGAAAACCGATGGCCTGTGAACAAAATCACATTAAGAGGTACAACAAAGATGATAAAAAGAAAATTGTTGCTTTCACCGCCGAAACATCTGAGGTCAAGGAATAAGTCGATGATTATCAAAGTGAAAGAATGGTTCTCATAAATCGAGGAGTCAGACAAATGCTTAGGCAAAGAAGGAAGAAGCCTCAACAAGATTTTCAAAAACAATGAATATCAAAGGAATGATGATCAATGCTATTACTGTGGAAAACTAGGACATATAAAAAAATCTATCCAGATATAAAGGAATTAATCGGAGAAATGAAGATCCAAAAGGTCACGGAGCCTGGAGTCAAAGATAAACATCTAAATATGATCATGATGAAACCGCCAACATATGCTTCATGGCACTATGTGAAACAAGTGAGGTAAGACCTTTTAATTGCCCTAACTATAATGAATTACAAAACTCCTTGGACATGGTTATTGACAAATTGCAGAAGGTCATTGATGAATACAATAAGATTGCTCAAAAAAGAAAGATTAGAAAATACTTCTCAAAGCAAGTCAGATTGAAGTTGACTTACTAGTAGAAGAATTGGAGGAAGTAAAAATGAAATTAAACAGTATCAGAAAATCTCCTAGCAATAGCTCTATAAGATCCAACAGAATTATTTTAAATAACAGGAGAAGATATCCTAAATATAGTTCTAACAGATCCAACAGATCTATATATAATGATCCTTATTATTCTTCTAAAACTCATGTTCAAATTTCTTGTTACACTTGTGGTGATCTTGGTCATAATCATTTAACTATAGGAAATATTCTTCTGGAAAGTGGATTTGGAGACCAAACGTTACTAATCATAAAGGACCCAAAAATACTTGGGTACTTAAAAGAAACTAATCTTATTGTTTTGCTGGAGCAGTCTAAGAAAACCTAGAAAAATAGAATGTGGGTACTTGACAGTGAATTCTCCAGACATATGTGTTGAAAGAAATAAAATTTCAAAACCATCAAAAAAATCAATGGAGGGTTCGTATGATTTGGAGACAATGCTAAAGGAGAAGTATCAGGAGTCTGAACTATCACTCTCAGTTCATCATGTGATCTAGTTGAAGTGTATTTGGTTGAAGGACTCAAACACAATCTCCTCAGCATAGTCAACTATTGTGATACTGGATTTCAAGTCACTTTTAATACAATAAGCTGCATTATCAAACATCCAGAGAGAAAGATCACCCTCGTCGGAGATTGAGTCTATAATATATATGTTTTAAATAATGTTGATTTTCCTTCTCTTATTTGTCTTACTACAGTCTCAAGTGATCCGTGGCTATGGCATCGAAAGCTTTGACACACAAGTATGAACGCTCTTGAGAAACTATCTAGACTTGAACTAGTCATTGGTCTACGAAAATTAAAATTAGGAAAGGGGTCTGAAAAATACTCCAACTTTGGCCAAAATTGTTGTTACGATACCAGACTTTATAGAGGACCTTTTACCCCCTACACTATTTAATAGTGTATTTTAAAGGTATATATATGTCCACGTGGACACATTACTATTTATAATGATGCAATATTTATGATGTACACGTGGGCACATATATACCTTTAAAATACACTATTATATAGTGCAGAGGGGTAAAAGGTCATTTCCAAAGTTTGGTATCGTAACAACAATTTCCATCAAAGTTTGAATATATTTCAAACCTTTTTCCCATCAAAGTTTGAATACATTTCAAACCTTTTTCCCATTAAAATTTGAGAGAAATCACATCTTTGATGCATGCCAATTGGGTAAGAAAATTTGTTCATCCTTTAAAGGAAATGATATTGTAAGTACATCTAAACCTTTCAACTTCTTCATATGGATCTTTTTGGTCCTACTCGAACTGCCAACATTAGAGGTAAAAGATATGCTTTCGTGATTGTAGATGACTTCTCAAGGTTTACATGGGTAATATTTCTCACTCACAAAAATAAATCCTTTGCTAACTTTGAAATATTTTGTAGAAAAGTTCAAAGAGAGGCAAGTTATTTCATTACAACTATCCACAGTGATCATGGTGGCCAATTTGAGAACAAGGTCTTTGAAGAATTATGTGCTCAAAATAGGTTCACTCAAAATTTCTCTTCATCCAGATCACCTCAGCAAAATGGAGTGGTAGAAAGGAAAAAATGTTCATTACAAGATACAGCAAGAACCATGCTACTAGATCGAAATCTCCCCGACCATTTTTGGGCAGAAGTTGTAAGTACTGCTTGTCACATTCTTAAGAGGTATCTCATCAGACCTATACTAAAGAAGACTCCTATTGAACTCTGGAGAGGAAAGAAACCAAACATCAGCTACTTTCATCCTTTTGGGTGCAAATGTTTCATCCGCAATAATGGTAAGAACAATCTTGGTAAGTTCGACCCAAGAAGTGACGAACATATTTTTCTGGTCTATGCACCTCTTAGCACGGCGTTTCGAGTCTTTAATAAAAGAACTTTAAGTGTCGAAGAATCTGTTCATGTGATATTTGATGACACTAATCCAAGAGTACATGAAATCAAAGTTGGTGACGATGAAATTCCTTCATTCAATCCAACTAAAGATATCTCAAAAGTCACCATTGAAACTAATACTGAAGAGCCAGCTACTACAGAGGTGGAGTCAACTACCCTAGCCGACAAAGCCAACATTTCCGGGGAATGGAGACACAATGCCAGCTATCCTGAAAATTTAATTCTGGGAAAACCAGAAGACAAAATCTAGACGAGGTCTTCCCTTCGAAAACAAGCTTCTATGGCTCTTGTATCTCAAATGGAACCCAAACAAATTAATGAAGCAATGGAAGATGAGTCATGGGTAAAGCAATGAAAGAAGAACTTCATCAATTCGAAAGAAATCAAGTGTGGACTCTTATCGAAAGACCTAAGAATTGCTTAGTAATCAGAACGTAATGGGTGTTTCGTAACAAATTGAACGAAGATGGAAAAGTTATCTGAAACAAAGCCAGGTTAGTAGCTCAAGGTTATTCACAGCAAGAAGGGATTGATTACGATGAAACTTTTGCTCCCGTCGCAAGGTTAGATTCTATTAGAATTCTTCTAGCTTATGCATCTTTCAAACACTTCAAACTTTTTCAAATGGAAATTAAAAGAGCCTTTTAAATGGTTTTATAAAAGAAGAAGTGTTTGTTAAACAACCTCCCGGTTTTGAAAATCCCTCTTGCCCTGATCATGTTTTTAAATTATCTAAAACTCTCTACGGTCTGAAGCAAGCTCCAAAAGCTTGGTATGAGAGATTGAGCACTTTTCTTGTTAAAAATAATTTTCAACGGGGTAAAATTGATACAACTCTTTTTACTCAGAAGTCAGATGACACTATTCTTATTGTTCAAATTTATGTTGATGATATAATTTTTAGAAGTTCTAATCCCTCCCTATGCGAGAATTTTGCAAATCTTATGAAAGGTGAATTTGAAATGAGTCTTATGGGAGAACTCTCTTTCTTTCTCGGTCTACAAATAAAACAAAGAGACAAAGAAATCTTCATCAGTCAAGGTAAGTATGCAAGAGAACTCATTAAGAAGTTCGGAATGGAGAAAGGTAAAGCCTTTGGCACACTAATGTGTCCCTCTACATGCCTAGATACAGACACAACATGTAAAGAGGTCGATGAAAAACTATATCGAGAAATGATTGGCTCACTCCTCTATCTCACAACAAGTCGACCAGACATAATGTTTAGCGTCTACAAATGTGCAAGGTTTCAATCTGCACAAAAGGAATCTCATCTCACAGTAGTAAAACGAATCATTTGATATCTTATTGGGACAGCCGATACGGGACTATGGTATCCTTTTTCTGATAATTTTAATTTAATTGGTTATTCAGATGTTGATTTTGCAGGGGATAAGAATGATAAAAAAAGTACAAGTGAAACATGTCAATTTTTTGGGAAAGTCTCATATATCTTGGCATAGCAAGAAGCAGACTTCCGTTGCCCTTTCAACTACCGAATCTGAATATTTGGCAGTTGGGAGTTGCGGTACTCAATTACTTTGGATGATGCATCAATTGCTGGATTATAATTTATCTTATGAAGGCGTTTCTATTTTTTGTGACTATACTAGTGCTATCAGTCTTTCTAAATATAATGTGCATCATTCTAGAGAAAATCATATAGATATAAAGCATCATTTTATTCGTGATCATGTTGAAAATGGTGATTTCTTGCTTGAGTTTGTTGATTCTTAAAATCAATTGGCTAACATTTTTATAAAACTTTTACTTGAAGAAATATTTTGTTTTCTAAGAAAATGAATCGGTATTACCACTTTTAATTAATGTGTTTTTTCCTTATTAGCTTCTTTTATTGTGCTTCTATTAATTACCATGTTCCGCTCTTTTCTCTTTTGGATTGTATCTTAAAGGATCTCTTCCTTCCTACTCTGGTTATCTCTATTTTGTTACTGCTTGTTCTATTTTTATGTGTTATCTCTTGCTCTTTCTTTTTGATTATGCCAAAGGGAGAGAATAGTCCCAAGTCTCTTTGACAGGAAGCAATCAAGTCAGGGGGAGCTATATAGTTTAAAGAGAGGGGAAGTTACAAAGAATCAACATATCAGGGAAGTCTCACTACTTCTTTCAGCTTATGCAAATTGTGAATTAGTTGTCATTATAAAAAAGGGGGAGACTGTTAGCTCCACAGGATCTATTAATTTTAATAGTGAAACACCTAACCGACTTTTGACTTGTGTTGCCGGAAAAGAAATTCAAAGAGTGACTAGTAAAGCACAAATCACCTAAGGTAGGAAAGAGAAAATCTGCTCAATCAATCAAGGAATACATAATATATTTAAGATTGCAGAACAAATCACCTAAGGAAGGAAAAAGAAAATCTGCTCAATCAATCAACAAATACAAAATATATTGAAGATTGCAAAGTCAAGCATGTACTAAACCAAAATAAGGAAAGAGATAATGTGCATCAATCAAGGGATTATATTCAAGACAACAAGATCAGTTAACATCCAAGACTACAAGGAAGAAATCAAAATCAAGGGACGCATTCAAGTTAACGAGATCAGCTAAAGATTCAAGACCACAAGAAGATCATCATACAAAGGAATAAATAGATTTTCTCATGCACATATCTGATATAGACATGACTCAGCAAATCAATCTGAATAAAATCAAGGACTCAATCAAAGATCCTTGATTCAAACTCCCCTGGGTTTCCATTAAAGACCAAAGTCCTCCAAAGCTATATAAACCTCTCTTAGCCATAGTTGTGAAGTACTCACTTCACTTAAGCTTATATTGTAATCTTCTTTTATCTTTCATAAAACTTTATACACACTTGAGTGAACAATTGAAAAGAAAAGAGAAAGAAAGATCTGAGTGTAGGTTATACAAGTAGAGATTGTGTCAAAGAAGAAGATCTGATTTGCATATAAGATAGCGATCTCACTTGTAACATTTTGTAACACCCAAGTTCTCAACAAGCTCTTAAGGAAACCCTTGTAACCCAAGGAGACTGGAAGTAGGCACCACATCGGTGTTCCAAACCAGTATAAAATATTCTGTGTCGATTTAATTTTGGTCATTACTTTAATTTTATATTGTGCTACTAACTTGAAGGTGAGTCGACTGCTCGTTCCAAAAGTCGACTAAAGGAATTTTAATCCACCCTCCCCCCTCTTAACTTTCAAACTCAAATCTCTAAATCCATCCTACAATTGCAACCTATAACTAATCCAAATTTCTACGACTCGTCATGTAAAGTCTTAGGTCAAATTGAAGGAACTTGAAATTCTAAAACTCAACCCAACCTTCTACGATTGCCTTTCTACAACCCGTAAGACTTCCTATCATCCGTGGATTGGACTCGTTGTTCATTATTTCAACAATTTCTCTGCATTTTTCTTTTCTGTTTTTCTTTCTTACTTCTGAGGTGTTACACCTCATTGTAATCATCATCAATATCTCTTTATCCATGCTCTTTGATATCATCCTTCAGTTTATTTGATCGATCTAAAATTTGAGAACCTTATCATCTTCCGTGCCAAGGTCGAAAATTCTTAATGATTAGTACCAATTGTAAAGTTTGGTGCAATAACTTGAGTACTATAGGTTTCAATATCTTAAATACGTTTGTTACCTCTGAAAAGATTCATCAGATTTCTGAAAGAAAACAATACATTTTACAGAACCGTATATGATCTACTTAGAAGACAATACATTTTTTTAGAATTGTAGAGGAGCAACTTCTTAATTGATAAAACTTACAAACATATCAAGTTTAACATTTAAATTGGAAGGATTTACAAAGAAGACAAGTACTACCTAGTGTCTAGTAGACCAGTAATTTGTCAAGAAGAAATGATATTAGTAAAAGCAATAACCATGATTTTGACAAGGGGGCAATAATGGTGTGTGAGGATTATGAATGAAGAAAGAGAAATAAGGACAACTATAAATAATAAAACTAGATTATTAATATCTTGAAATCTTTTATTTTAAATTAGAAAACTAACAAATACTATTTTATATTTTGTATATATAATATTGAGATATTAATTAATTATTAACTAGTTGGAACACATGTTTATTTGACCAAATTAAAACAAGAAGTTTTTGTCTTTTGCGTCGTTCTCAAATGACACACTCTATTGAACTTGTACGAGCTTTTGTATGTGAACTGTCATTTGTGCGTCTGATTTTTTTTACTTATCTTTTATGGTACTATCTCTTTACATTGGGGAGGGGATGGTAGATTGTAGGCAGACATGAACTTTGTTGAATATGTTATATGAGTTGAACTTTAAGTGTTAGGTATTAGGCTTGGCAATTAGATTTTTATGCGCAAAAGCAGTCGTCCATAGAAATTGTATAGCTTTCAATCCAGTTGTTAATTCACTTCATTGATTAGTTATTTCCTTCTATGCAAATTCTTTATTCATATCATCTATGGTAGTAGACACTACCTTTATTCAAAAATTTCATTTGTACAAGATGCTAACATGAAGGGAGCAGTGCCATTTTGTGACTAGGTATCATCGGGTGACTCATATTCCTCTAATAAATATGACCATATAACAGAAATATTCTAATGGAAGAAAAATAGTACCACCTTCGATGAACCTATTAACACATTTGATTCTGAAGGTACGTGTCATAATTCACATAATTGTTAAGTGATTCTCTCAATTTACTTGCTGAACAAGTGTCTTCATATGTGGAACAGACTTGTGTTTCTTTGTCATTGCCAAATAAACAGGAAAAGAATTTCTCTTCATTAAGTTTGCGAAAAAATTTCTTTCGATAATAAATCAATTCTTATGCTGAAAGATGTTTATAAAGCAAACAATGGCTGGAGAATTGAGACTACACCAACCTTTCTCTGAAATAGAGAAATAAGAAAAGTTTATACAAGAGCGCAAGGAACTCCTTATATGGTTCTGGAAAAAACTATAATTTGGAGTCCATTGAAACATGTGAATCAAAGATGGTCATTACCAAGCAGTTCATCCCTAAGTAAAGATTGGTAGAACGAATTTGTTAATTCCATCTTACATCTTTCCCGCAGTTTGTCTTATAGTCTTTGTTGTTATGGCATTCTTTAATGAAGTTCAGCCATGCTGGATCTTAACATGAAATCTTTATATGAAGCTTTTATGCTAAGTAACAATTATCATCTAATAACACTTCAGTACCACATGTTTGAAGAATGTAAGCTAAGAGCATCTTAATAGAAGTGACTTGAAATATACTTTATTAACAATTTGATTTTCCGACCAAAAAATGGTATTGTATATGGTTGCGATATGCACTAAGGCGTTTTAACAATTTGATTTCCCGTATTAAAATGAAGTTCATTCTTAATTTTGTATCTATATGAGTTTTAACAGATCATGATTTTGCATCTGTATGAGTTTAAGAACAATGGAGCGTTAACTTTGTTTCGGGCTGAAAATGATGAATTTTTTTTCTCTTCTTTCAAACAAGTTTTCTGAAACCTTAGAAATGGTAACAGAGTAGGAGATTTTCATAAAATGACAATGCAAATCTGGACTAATGTTAGATACTTGCTTGTATAGCGTTCATTTTTTTTCTCCAATAAATAGATCATGAGATAATAAAGATACTTTGAATAAAGAAAATCTTTCAATTGGCTGCAACCATGAAGGAGTTTACCTGACCAATGCCTAGATGGCGAAGTTGATCAAATAAGGCTTGCTACTGATAATGAAAATGTTCCATTAGATACCATTTGGTGAGCAGGTATCATCGGGTGACTCATCTTCCTCTATACATATGACCATATGACGGAAATATTCAAATGGATGAAAAATAGTATCACCATTCTTTTGCCTTTGGGGAGGAGACACATGTTCAAAGTCCCATAAACTAAATAGTCTATTTCTTAATTGGCAAAACTTCTCAAGCTAAACTTTTAAATACAAAAGCTATTTTAGATCTCTTTTTTTCTCATTTGAGCTTTTTATAGTTTCCCCAAAAATTAGTCTGAAATTCAATGGGCGACCTGTTTGACGACATTAGTAAAGTTCGCCAGCATGTTTGGCAGATCATCCTTTTCTCTTTAGCTTTCCCTTCCTTGGCTTCAATCTTGAGGTATTTTAACATTAGTTGGTGAAATCGACCGAGTCAGTCTTTCACATTCAATGAATCAATGATCACCACCACTTTTGCCCATTCAACATTCATATTAACTCAAAAGTTTGTTACCTTTGGTGATGTAACTTCTCGCTCGTCCAATGCCTTTGGCGAATTATCATTTCCACATTGGTTTGCCGCCCTGCATTAAATATTTTGCATTTTGAACATTGTCGCTTTAGGTGAGATACGCCCAATGCGCTCCACCCTTTTGGTTAGGCGATCCCAAGATGGAAGTTTACACTCTTTTCAATGTTTTTGCCGCTTTTTCATAATGTCATCATTACCTTCTCCTTTAGCCTTAGTAGCTACAAAGTATCAAAATATTATCAATATAGAAAATTAATAGAAATTGAGAACACTAATTATTGAACTAAAAGGCCTAAAATGAGTGGAAATCTACCACTCATCACATGCATTATGAATTGAAGAATTTATGCATCAAGGATGCTTTTAGATAAAATATGAAGCATGTTTTATAAAATATAGTGCTTCCGGTAGAAGTAATTGTCATTATAAATATGATCATAATTTATATGCTTTAGATAAGTGTCTCATATGAATATTACATGAAATTGTGATTTCTAAAGGAGCTATTCTATGACATGAAATTTGAAAATGATTTAGGATTACTAGATTCATAGCATTTGAAGGATTATAAATATGATATGATTATGCATGTTTTCCATGAGATTTTACTTAGCACTCATTGGAGTTTTCAATGGAGGCTAACCTATTGTTAGAGGTGGAGTTCTTTAGTAGAAATCCATTTTCCCCATAACTACGTGCACCGTAGAACTTGTCTCAGATAGATAAGCTCATGATTATGGTCCTTACCTTGGGAACTATGATACTCTCTTTTCAATGTAGGATCAGTGTACTGTTTATGCCAATTAACAATTCCAACAAAAGTTTATTATTTTAAGAAAAGAACATGATTTACTTATGATATGATAATCATAATAGTGCATTGACCTTGTACTATGTTTTATGAACTCAACATATCGAATTATGTCATATTTAACGTGGTCAAGCATTATCATGTTCTCAGACTTATCATATTATATATTATGATTCATGCATCTTTCCCCATGCTCAATACATTATGAGTACCGCATGCATTTCATATGCCAATATTGTTTTGTAATATAGGTTATGGCACTCCACATCCACCCTGAGGTTAGCACATATTTCATCAGCCCAACACAACTTTCGTGAGTCCTCATGATTTGGGGACCGTGCCACCATATGTATTTTTTATTCCTTCTAGATATACTTTAAGTTTTAAGATTGTTCGTGTGCTAGGGCTTGTCCTAGCCACACCTATGTAGTAGAGGATTGTTTTCAAATATTAGGATTTCCTCATTATGTCATTGTACTATGATTTTATATCATATTGAGTTGAGCTTTGAGAATGATATTCCATTTTCTTGATTCTTTCAATTATGTTGTTATCTAAGTGTCATGCTTTGTCAATTGGTTCGTTTAGAATTTCTGGAAATTATATTCACCATGTCATATCTAAGGGGTAGTCTAGGATTGTGACAGTACCCAATTCTTAAATTGACAACACATTATTAAGAATTTAGAAATTTCACACGAGGTGTCTTTGAGTAACAACGGTCCATGTCGTTACACTTCACTGGCTATAGAAAATATTAATGCAAGTTTAGAAATAATTATCATAATAACATTGTTTGTCATCCCCAAATATATGTGAAATATCTTTTAAAATTCTCAAAGGACATTTTAAAAATATGTTGAAGAAGGTATATTTTTAATATTAAAAATGTTATACATGAAAGAATAATAATTAATTAAAGATTTTATGAAAGAAGTTAGAAGATCTAGGAAAAAATAACATCATCATGTTCAAATCTATAAAGAAAATTAAGAGGGTGAGAAAGAAGTCCCTTTTGTAATCATCATCAATGTGTCTTTGCCCATACTCTTTATATTATCCTTCAGTTTATTGATCGATCTGAATTCTAATAACGTTATTTTCCTCCGTGTCGAGGTCAGAGATGCTTATTGATTAGTGCGAATTGTAAAAATTGATGCAATAACTGAGTACTATAAGTTTCAATATCTTAATTTGCGTATGCTACCTCCAAAAAGACTCATCAGATTTATCAAAAAAAAAAAATATTTTATAGAATAGTAGATGATCTTCTTAGAAAACATTAGTTTTTTAAGAATAGTAGATGAGCAACTTTTGAATTGATAAACATTTACAAATATATCAAGTTTAGCATTTAAATTTGAATGATTAATAAAGAAGACAAGCACTACCTAGTGTCTAATAGACTAGTAATTTTTAAGGAACAAATGATATTGTTGAAAGCAATAGCCTATATTTTGACAGGGGGACGATAATGGTGTGTGAGGATTATTAATGAAGAAAGAGAAATAAGGACAATTATAAATTATAAAAATAGATTATTAATATCTTGAAATATTTTACTTTTTAATTAGAAAACTAACAAATACTATTTCATATTTTGTATAGAAAATATTGAGATATTAATTAATTATTAACTAGTTGGGACGCAGGTTTGTTTGACCAAATTTTAAAAAAATTTGTCTTTTGCACCGTTCTCAAATGACACACTGTATAAATGGTAAAAGCTTAATAGTGAGTGAGGCAAACTTAGTGATCTCCGGACTTATCTCTTTCTTCACTACAATTCAAATGTAAGTTACTCTTCTCTTATAAACCCTAATCCATTTTGGTTAAAGAAGAAAAAAATGATCTGAGCATGAATTTTGTTGAATTTGCTAGAATTGTTTTATTTGAGATGATGCTGGATATTAAAATTGACCATTAGATTCTTATGAAAATAAATCAAAATAGCCGTCTATTGAAATTGCATGAGCTTTGTATCTGAACTGTCATTTGCGTGTCAGATTTTTTTGTACTTATCTTTCATGGTACTATCTCTTTACATTGGGGAGGGGGTGATAGGAAGACATGAGTTTTGTTGAATATGTTATATGAGTTGAATTTAAGTGTTAGGTATTACACTTAACAATTAGGTTTTCATGCGCAGAAGAAGACGTTTATACAAATTGTATAGCTTTCGATCCAGTTGCTAATTCGATTAATTGATTAGTTATTTCCTTCTATCCAAATTCTTTATTCATTTAATCTATGGGAGTAGACACAACCTTTTTAACTAATTAAAGTTAATATAGTTTCATGAAATTTTTTATTTGTATAAGCTGCTAACATGTTTATTTTTCTTTCCTTTTTTTTTGTACCAGTTACAACAATGAAAGGAGCAGAGCCATTTGGTGATCAGGTATCATCGGGTGACTCATCTTCCTCTTATGATTCTTAAGGTACGTGTTATAGCTCACATAATTGCCAAGTGATTCTCTCAATCTACTCGTTGAACAAGTGGCTGCATATGTGGAACAGACTTGTGTTGCTTTGTTGTTTCCAAATAAAAAGAAAAAAAATCTTCTCTTCTTTAAGTTTGGGGTATACAAATCTTATTTTGCATAATTTAGCCTCCATTGAAACTTGGGAATCAAAGATGGTCCAAGGAATTTATCACATCAAACTTTTGATTGCTCAAGTGTCACTAGCAAGCAGTTCATGCCCAAGTAAAAATTGGTACACAGAATTTGTTAATTCCATCTTACATTTTCTCTGCAGTTTGTCTTATAATCGTTGTTTTTATAGCGTTCTGTAATGAAGTTCAGTCATGCCTTATGAAAATAGTGATTAGTGTTTGAAGAATCTGGCCCCGTTTCTCATTCGAGAAAAGAAGAGTATATATACATGAGATTGAATCTCCTACTCATAAAATCTTTCCTAAAGATATTCTGAGAATATCTAATTCCTATAATATATCATATAATATCTCATAGAATATTACATTTATCACAAAATTAGATACACAATCTAAAGTTACTATATTTTGACACAGATCTTTACTTAATACCCCCCCCCCTTCAAGTTGGTGCGTAAAGATTTTGAATGCCCAAATTGCAAAGAAGGTAGTCAAACTGATGCTTTCCTAATGCTTTTGTAAAATATCAGCGAGTTGCACTTCAGAGGAAACATATTTTGGATGAATGTTGCCCTTCGTTATTTCATCTCAGAGAAAATGACAATCTATTTCTAAAAGTATCTTCCTTTCATGAAATACTGGATTTTTCTATATGCAGCGCTGACTGACTATCAGAATATAGTCTTATTGGAGTAGGATGTGTCACCCCTAGACTGGACAAAATTTCCTTTAGCCACTTTAATTCACAAGTTGTGGTGGCCATAGATCTGTATTCAGCTTCAACAGATGACCTGGACACCGTTTGTTGCTTCTTAGTCTTCCAAGATATTGGTGTATTACCTAAGAGAACAAACCACCCAGTGAGAGATCGTCGTGTTAAAGGACAACCTGCCCAATCGGAATCGCACCATCCATATAGCTTTAAATCACATGCATTACGTAATAAGATACCTTGTCCAGGTTTTCCTTTAAAAAATCGAACAACTCGTAGCGCTGTTTCCTAGTGTTCTTCCTATGGACATTGCATAAATTGGGATAGTACATGCACACAATAAGGCAACCCTGGTCTAGTGAAGCACAAATATAAGAGACGACCTAATAATCTTCGATACCTCTCTGGAATAGCAAGTGGACTTCCTTCCGCTAGGGCTAACTTGTTGTTTGACTCAATAGGAACACTTGCAGATTCGGCTCCTAGTAATCCAACTTCAGAAATAATATCCAAAGAATACTTACGTTGACCTATGAAAATTCCTTCTCAATTTCTCGCAACTTTAATGCCCAAAATATACTTCAAAGTGCCAAAATCTTTCATGTGAAAACAATCACTCAAACAACTGTTGATTTTTTGGATGGCACTATGATCATTTCCAGAAATTATCAAGTCATCCACATAAACAAGAACATTAAGTTGTATATCATTCTTCTGTAAAGTAAACAATGAGTAGTCAGAGTAGGATTGCATGAAATCATACTCCTTCAAGGAAGTTGATAAGGTTGCGACCAACATCTTGGGGACTGCTTCAATCCATACAGTGATTTTTGCAGTCTACAAACCATATCAGAATGTTGTACTTTCAAGCCTTGAAGCATTTTCATGTACAATTATTCTTGGAGGTCTCCATAAATAAAAGTGTTATGAACATCCAATTGATGCAACTCCCACTGCTTTGCTGCAGCTACATCTAAAAATGTTCGCACTGTAACCATCTTGGCAACTGGAGCAAATGTTTCATTATAGTCAATTACCTCTTTTTTATGGTTTTCAAATATTACTAGTCGTGCTTTGTGTCGCTCCACAGAAACTTCAGAATGATATTTTTAGCTGCAGCTACAGCTAAAAATGTCCGCACTGTAACCCGAGTGCTTTCTTTCCAGGTGGTAATTTTTCAATTACCGATGTCTTATTCTTTGCTGGAACCTCAATTTCAATCTGCATTGCTTGTCTCCACCTTTCATCTTTCAGTGCTTCTAAGAAGAATGATGGCTTATGATCTTTAGTAATAGCTGCAAGAAAATTTTGATATCTCAAAGAAAATTTGTCACAATTCACATAATGTGTTATTGGGTAAGGTGTACCTAAGGTATGCATTATAGCAGATTATCTAGTGGAAGGACTCAATTTTCGGATGGTATTAGTAACACAATCACATAGGCGAGAAGACTGTTGCTTTATTCGATGTCCACAACCCAATTGAGGTTCATTATTTCGTTCTTCGCTGCCCTCTACCTCTTGGATACTAGACATGTCTCCTTCCCAAATTTCTTGAGCATCTTGCACCTCATTAACTTGTGAATCAGACATGTTAATCACCGGTTGGTGTTCGCCATGCTCAACTCCGATATCTCTCTCAAAATTATCATCAACAGATCCATTATCAACAACAACTTTTTCAATATTCTCATAAGAGTTGGGATCTTGTTGGATAAACGGGAATTAATCTCAAACAATACAACATCTCCAGAAACAAAGTATTCATTTGTTTCAACATCATATAATTTCCAACCCTTTTTCCCGTATGGGTATCTAACAAAAATACATTTACGGCTCTTACTTGTAAATTTATATCCTTTTCTTCCCTGATTATGAGCATAACACAGTGAACCAAAGATCCTCAAGTTCTCATAATAAGGAGGCTCTCACTGCAAAATTTCATACGGAATTTTTCCATTTAGAATTAAAGAAGGAGTTCTATTTGTCAAGTAACCTGCAGCCAACACACAATCTCCCCAAAAATTAATTGGAAGATGTCCTTGAAAATGTACTGCTCGTGCTATATTCAAAATGTGCATGTGTTTCCTCTCTACCCTACGTACCATTTTGTTGTGGGGTTCCGACACAAGAACTTTGAAAAACAATTCCCTATTCAAGAAAATAATTTTTCATGCAAGTTAATTTTGTCCCATTATCACTTCGAATAATTTTAACTTATTTATTATATTGTCTTTCCACCATGGCAAGAAGATTCAACATCATGTGTGAAAGCTCCTTCTTATCAATTAACAAAAATATCCATACTACACTGGAATAGTCATCTATAGTTGTCAAAAAATATGAAGCACCACATGAAGATAGATTTATGCATGGACCCCATAAATCACAATGAACGAGTTCAAGCATGTCACAAGCTTTATTTTCACTTAAAGGAAACCTATCTCCAGTATGCTTAGCTCGTTGAAAAATATCACAAGCTTTATTCATCATCTCCATATCATTAGTGGGAATAACATTGGAAACTAACTTGGTAACCCTTAAAGAAAGATGCCCTAGACGCTTGTGCCAAAGATCAAGTGAGTCTGCCCCATTCTTTATTGCCATAGCTTGTGGTACCATCCAAAAATAATAGAGTCCATCCCTTCGTTCACCCGCACCAATCATCATCCTCGAAGTGTCCCTATATAATACACAATTTTTTATTGATTTGAACAATACAATCGACTTCATCTATCAATTGTTATACGGAAATTAAATTGCATTTTTAACAAGGCACAAAGAGAACATTTTCAAGCTGCAAGTTCTCGCTAAGTTTTACAGATTCCTCTTTTGTAGCTATTGTATGTTGTCCATATGGAAGTCCCATATGATATCCAACCACTTCATGCAAGTCTGTCATGCACTTTAAGTTTGTAGTCATATGGTTTGATGCCCCTGTGTCAATTATCCATGGGATTTTGTCATGTTTACCTGTCATCCTCTCATCCTTACAAGTTTTATGGTGGTTCACCTTTTCACGCAAAATCAACCATTTTTCATTGGTCAAGCCAACACTTGCCATATCATTTACTGTGCCAGTTGTTTGCAATCTTCCAGCACCTCTGGTAGTAGTTTGAGCAGCAGTAGCACGTACTACTACGCCTCGACCACGTCCACTGCTTGACCCAGTTCGTTGTTGTTTTGGCAGCCCCTTACCCCTGCCACTAGTCCATCCTTCTTCCCATGGGCGATCATCCCACCAATCCGGGTAGCCTATAAGCTGAAATCAAATTTCTGCCTCATGTCCAGAACGTTGACAATGAGTGCAATTCATTGATCTGTCCTTCACCTCTCCACGTCCCCTTGTCCTGCTATTTGTTTGAACCACAAGCCCGATGAGCTCACCTCTTTCTTCCTTTGCACGAGTGATGGTATTCACCCTCTTCTGCTGTATTAAAATATACTAAACCATGTTTAGAGTTGGCAATGGGTCCGTAGCGAGCATATTTGTTCTAACAGTCCCATAGAGCGTGTCATCCAATCCCATAAGGAATTGATGCACTTTTTCTTCCTCCCGCCGATTTTCTAACTGTGACCCTATGTTACACTTGCATCCATCACATGTACACATAGGAATTTGTTCATAATTTGCTAGTTCGTCCCATATAGCCTTCATCCTTCCATAGTATGCTATAATTGCTATACCACACTGCTTATAATTTGCCAAATCAGATTTCAACTATTGAATCCGAAGTCCATTGGCAACTGAAAAATGTTCCGTAATTTCTGTCCAGAGATCTTTTGCATTCTCCATATGTGATATGGTTGAACGCAAAGTTGGTTCGATGGTATTTTGAATCCATGATACTATCATGGACTGAACTGTTCACCAGTTCTCCAACTCAGAAGACCCTTCTACCGGTTGTGTGATTGTTCCGTCAACAAATCCTCATTTCCTTTGAGCACGCAATGAGGTACGTATTACACGAGCCCATTCTTCATGATTTTCTCCTCGCAGTTGTACTTCTGTGATCAAGTTTCCTGGGTTGTTGTTTGAAGTCAAATCATAAGGTGAGATTTTCTCTTTGGTTGCTTCATTTCTTTGTGATTTTTCATCCCATGTCATGGCTCCGATACTATATGAAAACAGTGATTAGTGTTTGAAGAATCTGACACCCTTTCTCATTCCAGAAAAACATAATATATATACATGAGATTGAATCTCCAACTCTTAAAATCTTTCCTAAAGATATTCTGAGAATATCTTATTCCTATAATATATCATATAATATCTCATAGAATATTACATTTCTCAAAAAATTAGATACACAATCTAAAGTTACTATATTTACACAGATCTTTGCTTAATATGCTTTATGCTAACTAACACCTATCATCAAATAACACTTCAGTTCCATTTTTTTGAATAATGTTAGCTAAGAACATCCTAATAGAATTAATTTGAAATATACCTTGTGAACAATTTGATTTTCTGTCCTAAAAAATGGTATTGTATATGGTTATGATATGCGCAAAAGCGTTTAACAGATTGATTTCCCGTATTAAAATGAAGTTCATTCTTGATTTTGTATATGTATGAGATTTGACAGATCTTGATTTTGCATCTGTACGAGTTTAAGAACAATGGGGCATTCATTAACTTTGTATCGGGCTGAAAATGATGAAAACTTTCTCTTCTTTCATACAAGTTTTCTGCAGCCATAGAAATGGTAACAAATTAAAGATAATTTTAGAATTAGGAGATTTTCAGAAAATGAAAATGCAAATCTTGACAAATTGTAACATGTTTGTATAGCTTTCCTTTTTCTTCTCCAATAAATATATCATGAGACAATAAAGATACTTTGAATCAAGAAAACCTTTTAATTTTTTCGCCTTGTCGAATTTGGAAGAAAAGATGTATAACTATGTTGCTTCCTTTTGGTCTGTACCAATTGACGAACAATTTCTGGATAGATGTAGCTTTCATTTAATAGAAGCTGGATGTCCCAAGGGAAACAACTTTCTAAAACAACTCCTTTTTGATGTGAAAACGCAAGTTTGAGAGGCCTCTTTTATGATAATGCTGATTCTCAAATGTGTTACTTTTTTGTTTTGTTAATATGGATATTGTTTCAAAGATCTTATGTTCAAACTAATTGCCACATGAGTGACTAAAGTGCAAGGTTATGATGTATGTTTACTCAATGTTTTTTATTCGTATCACTAGTCTTACACGCTCTCTATATCAAATTCAATCCTAAGACGAGCAAGAATGTACCAAGAGTACATGAAGGTGGTCCCTATGCCCACACAGCGTGGCTTGGTATTCCCTTTAACCTCATGGATTGGATTTGCTGCAACTATGAAGGAGTTATATGGGCAACCCCTACATTACCTGACCAATGTCCAGATGAAGAAGTTTGATCAAATGAGCATTGGTGCTAATAATGAAGATGTTCCATTAGATAACATCATCGATCCGGGCAAAGCTGAAGCAACCATCTGGATTATTGAAGAAGTTCACAGGTGTACTTCGTCTCATCATTACATTGCTCGACTTTGGCTTGCTGATCCAATGTATCATCGCCATGTTGATGCAATTTTTCCTGAGCTGCCGAATTCATCAAAATAGATTCTTTGCCAATCTATGTTCATTGACTTGGTTTAGAATCATGAACCTTCTACTTTAAAATCAATCCCATTCTCTATTACTCTTCCCCAAATACCATCTATGTAATATATTGCACATCATATGGATGCTTCAAATTATCTCATTTCACATGTGGATGAAGTGAACATATATTGAAATTGTGCTTGTATGGTGAAGCAGAATGCTTTCTATTCTGTCTTTGCGTTTGTAAACTAAATTATAATTGAAGACCCCTAGCATCAGTGGAGTAGTTAAGAAGGTATGAGTTTAGGTGAAATTCGAATTTTTGACTCACAGTTGGGGCATATATGTATGTGCAAAATATATCTAAAATTCCAATAAATACTCCATTTCGAACCCATATTTAATATTAAGTTAGATATATGACATTGTGTTTATGTTTAACATTGCAGTATATATGAAACACTTCCTTATACAAATAACAAAGTACATTTTAAATATGACAAGTGATTGACCTGAAATCGAAAAGAAGACCTAGGATTAATTTACTTATAAGGTAATGTCACAAGGCTAAAGATACACTCTGTTGTTTTTTCTTTTTCCTGTATCTTTTTACAAATACGTACATTTGTAACAAGAAATTCAAGTGCATCAAAGTAGTTAGATATGGTCCACTCTTTAAATACATGTAAAAAATATTTTTAGTAAATGAAAGAACACCAATTTGTAAAAGATAAAGTTCCCTTTTCACCGATTGTTCATGGTTACATTTTTTCTTTCTAAAGAGGAAAAAATACATAATATGCCAGGTGATATGAAATCATTAGAGATGAAGTTGAAGATTTACTTGGATATGCAATATGTATTACTACCTTAAATAGATCTAGTACTTTAATTCATGTTTCAAAAATAGATAATTTTGTATGCAACTGTTTAAAGGCGGGCACAGATCTATGAATAGCAGATTCATACTAGTATCTACAGGCTCTGTGAGCACAGCTACGAAGGAAGCGCCGCAAAGGGTTGACAGGGCAGCTCGACTGGTAAAAAAGGAGATGGTACCGAAGCGGGAGGCTCGTAGACACTACTAGTGCAATGACTAGTCTTATCTTTTTAGATGTATATCTATGTTGCTTCCTTTTGGTCTGTGCCAATTGACGAACAATTAATGGATAGATGTAGCTTTCATTTAATAGAAGCTGGATGTCCCAAGGGAAACAACTTACCAAAACAACTCCTTTCTAATGTGAAAACGCAAGTTTGAGAGGCCTCTTTTATGATAATAATGATTCTCAAATATGTTACTTTTTTGTTTTGTTAATATGGATATTGTTTCAAAGATCTGATGTTCAAACTAATTGCCACATGAGTGACTAAAGTGCAAGGTTATGATGTATCCTTACTCAATGTTTTTTATTCGTATCACTAGTCTTACACGCTCTCTATATCAAATTCAATCCTAAGAAGAGCAAGAATGTACCAAGAGTACATGAAGGTGGTCCCTATGCCCACACATCGTGGCTTAGTATTCCCTTTCACCTCATGGGTTGGAATTGGTGCAACTATGAAGGAGTTATATGGGCAACCCCTACATAACCTGACCAATGTCCAGATAAAGAAGTTTGATCAAATGAGGATTGGTGCTGATAATGAAGACGTTCCACTAGATAACATCATCGATCCGGGCAAAGCTGAAGCAACCATCTGGATTATTGAAGAAGTTCATAGGTGTACATCAACGTAACTCATCATTACATTGCTCGACTTTGGCTTGCTGATCCAATGTATCATCGCCATGTTGATGCAATTTTCCCTGAGCTGCCGAATTCATCAAAATAGATTCTTTGCCAATCTATCTTCGTAGGCTTGGTTTAGAATCATGAACCTTCTACTTGAAATTCAATCCAATTCTCTGTTAATCTTCCCCAAATACCGTCTATGTAATATATTGCTCATCATATGGATGCTTTAAATTATCTCATTTCTCATGTGGATAAAGTGAACATATATTAAAATTGTGATTGTGTGGTGAAGCAGAAAGTTTTCTATTGTGTCTTTGCGTTTGTAAACTTAATTTAAATTGAAGACCCCTATCATCAGTGGAGTAGTTAAGAAGGTGTGAGTTCAAGTTTCGAAATTTTGACACACAATTGGCGCATAGATATATGTGCAAAATATATCTAAAATTCCAATAAGTACTCAATTTCAAACCCACATTTAATATTAAGTTAGATATATGACATTGTGTTCATGTTTAACATTGTAGTATATATGAAACACTTCCTTATGCAAATAACAAAGTACATTTTAAATATGACAAGTGATTGACCTGAAATCGAAAAGAAGACCTAGGATTAATTTACCTATATGGTAACGTCACAAGGCTAACGATACAGTCTGTTGTATTTGCTTTTTCCTGTATCTTTTTAGAAAGGTACATTTGTAACAAGAAATTAAAGTGCATCAAAGTAGTTAGATATGGTCCACTCTTTAAATACATGTAAAAAATATTTTTACTAAATGAAAGAACACCACTTGGTTAAAGATAAAGTTCCCTTTTCCCCGATCGTTCATGGTTTCATTTTTTCTTTCTAAAGAGGAAAAACTACAAAATATGTCACGTGATATGAAATCTTTAGAGATGAAGTTGAAGATTTATTTGGATATGCAATTTGTATTACTACCTTAAACAAGATCTTGTACTTTAATTCATCTTTCAAAAATAGATAATTTTGTATCCAACTGTATAAATGCGGGCGCAGATCTATGAATAGTAGACATAATACTAGTATCTACATGCTCTGTGAGCACATCTACGAAGGAAGCGCTGCAAAGGGTTGACAGGGCAGCTCGACTGGTAAAAAAAGAGATGGTACCGAAGCGGGAGGCTCGTAGACACTGTTAGCCTCCTAAGTATTAAAGTATTTTGATAAATAACAATAAGTCAAATCTCACATATAGGATAAGATGACTCACGGGAAACACAGTAACATCTTGGTTCACACATCCAAGCCCACAGTGAAAGAGAAAGGATCAAATCAGACTCCACAATCCAAGTTGGCCAAGATCTCATTGATTGACAAGATCCTCAAGATTCAAGGAAGACAGCCACACCAGATCCTCAAACTCCTGTGAATCGGTGAATCTCCAGCAATCAAGGAAGACAGCAAATCCAACTATGAAGGCAAGTCTCCAGCAATTAAGGAAGACAACCAATCCCACTGTGAAGATGCCTTTCCAGAAGAAGGAAGTATATCATGAACATATCTGATATGGACATGATCACAATCCTATCCAAATCAGACTCAATCAAGGAATCCCTACAAATCCTTGATTGAATGAAAATCCCTTGGGTTATTCCATAAGAAGAGCAAGATTCTTCACCTATTTAAACCAGTCACATTGTCATAGAAACCTACACACTTCACTTGAACTTGTACGATTGTCTTCTATTATATTTCATAAAAGCATTGTATACTTGAGAGAATACAACTGAAAAAGAAAAGAAAAAGAAAGATTTGAGCATAGGTTATACAGGTAGAGGTTGTGTCAACTAGTAAATCTGATTTGCACATCAGACAAGGAACTTTGCAAGAACCATCTGTAACTCACCAAGTTCTCAATTGCTCTTAAGGAGACCCTTGAAACCCAAGGGTACTGGACCTAGGCACCACACCGGTGTTCCGAACCAGTATAAAACCAGCTGTGTTATTTACTTACTATATCTACTATCTATGTCTATCTGTTTTACTAACGTTCAGGTTAGGTCGACTAACTACTGCAGGAAGTCGACTGAAGGATTTTTAATTCACCCCCTCCCTCTTGACTTTCAATTGGTATCAGAGTAGGTCTCACCATAAAAGTGTTTAACCACAGGTGAGCAAAGATCCGATGGCACACTATCAAATTCCTGATGCTTTACTTCAAGATGGACACTCCTCACACCGACCACCATACTTCAATGACCAACACTACTCTCACTGGAAATTCAGAATCTTCGTCTCATCAAATGATCATCAATAATGGATTGTAATCAAGAAAGGACCAAAACCTATTCCTGGACTAACCAAAACTGATGACACTAAAAAGCCTTTCGATCCCGGATCTTTTGATATCACAAAAGAGCAACAAGAGGTAATTCAAACTAATGCTAGAGCTATAAGTTTGTTTTATTGTGCAGTAAGCATAGCTGAATACGACAAGATATCAACATGCAAAATTGCGAAAAAAATGTGGGACAAACTAGAAGTTATGTATGAAGGAACCACAATGGTAAATGAATCTAGGATCAGCTCACTAGTCAATGAATATGAGCTATTCAAGATGAATGAAGATGAGAATGTAGAGGCTATGTTCTCAAGATTCAGTAAAATTGTCTACGAACTCAAATCGCTCGGAATGGTATACTCAAATGCCTTACAAGTTAGAAAACTTGTTTGAAGTCTTCCTAAAGCTTGGGAGACTAAAGCTGCTATCCTCGAGGATGAAGATCTACAAAATATGACGTACAATGAGCTCAGAGGCAACCTAATGGCCTATGAAAAAATCACATTAACAGATACAACAAGGATGATAAAAAGAAACTGTTGCTTTTACTGCCGAGACATCTGAAGTCAGAGAAGAAGTTGATGATTATCAAGACGAAGGGATGGCCCTCATAAATCGAGGAGTAAGGCAAATGCTAAGACAAAAAAGACAGAGACCTCAACAGGAATTCAAAAATGGTAATTTCAAAAGAAATGATGACCGATGCTACTACTATGGAAAACCAAGACATATCAAACAAAACTGTCCAGAACGGAGAAGGAGAACCAATAGGCGAAATGAAGATCCAAAAATTCTTGGAGCCTGGGAACAAGGTGAAACACCGACGATGACTATGATGAAACTACCAACATTTGCTTCATGATATTAGGAAAAACTTGTAAGGTAAGATCTTTCAACTGTCCTAATTGTAATGACTTACAGAACACGTTGGATATGGTTGCTGATGAACTACAGAAAGTCATCGACGAGTATAATAAGGTTGCTCAAGGAAAGAAAGATTGGTAGATCCTCCTAGAAGCAAGCCAAATTGAACTGGACCTATTAACAGAAAAATTGGAGGAAGTAAAAATGCAGTTAAACAGTATCAGGAAATCTCCAAGTCACAGTTCTGTCAGATCTAACCGAACTATGTTTAACATGAGAAGATCTCCTAATCTTAGTTCCAACAGATCTAATAGATCTAAATCTAATTCTCACTCTCCTAAAAATTCAGTCAAAATTATTTGCTATACGTGTGGTGATCTTGGTCACAAATCTTTTAACTGCAGAAAATACTCTTTTGGAAAATGGATTTGGAGACCAAAAGTTACTAACACTCAAGGACCCAAAAATACTTGGGTACCTAAAAAAACTAATCTTCTTGTTTTACAGGAGCAGTCAAAGAAATCCTATAAAAAAGGAATGTGGGTTCTTGACAGTGGATGCTTCAGACACATGTGCGGAAAGAAAGAAAATTTCAAAACTATTAAAAAAATTGATGGAGGCTTTGTAAGATTTGGTGATAATGAAAAAGGCGAAGTGACTGGAGTAGGAACAATTACTCTCAGCTCATCATGTGATCTAGTTCAAGTATACATAGTTGAAGGACAAACACAATCTCCTCAACATCATTCAACTATGTGATGCCGAATTTCAAGTAACCTTCAACACAGCTAGCTGCATCATTAAACATCCTGAGAAAAAGCTATCGCTTGTTGGCGATCGAGTAAACAACATATATATCTTAAATAATGTTGATTTTCCTTCTCTTACCTGTCTTACTGCAGTCACAAGTGATCCTTGGTTATGGCATCAAAATCTTGGACATGCAAGCATGCTTGCTTTTGAAAAACTATCTAAATTTGATCTGGTCATTGGTATTTCTAAGTTAAACTTTGAGAAAAATCACATCTGTGATACATGTCAATTGGGTAAGCAAACTCTTTCATCCTTCAAAGGAAAATGTATTGTAAGTACATCTAAACCTCTTCAGCTTCTTCATATGGACCTCTTTGGTCCAACTCGAACTGCCAGCTTTGGAGGTAAAAAATATGCTTTTGTAATTGTTGATGATTTTTCAAGATTCACATGGGTAGTATTTCTCACTCACAAAAATGAAGTCTTTGCTAACTTTGAAGTATTTTGTAGAAGAGTTTATTTCATCACAACCATTCACAGTGATCATGGTGGCGAATTTGAAAACAAAGCCTTTGAAGATTTTTGTGCTCTAAATGGGTTCACTCAAAACTTTTCAACACCCAGATCTCCACAGCAAAATGGAGTGGTGGAAAGGAAAAATCGTTCTCTACAGCACACAGCAAGAACCATGCTGCTGGATCGAAATCTTCCTGATCACTTTTGGGCAGAAGTCGTAAGCACTGCTTGTCATGTTTTAAACAGGTGTCTTATAAGACCAATTTAAAAAAAAGACTCCTTATGAACTCTGGAAAGGAAAGAAACCAAACATCAGCTACTTTCATCCGTTTGGCTGTAAATGCTTCATTCACAATATTGGTAAGAACAATCTCGGTAAGTTCGATCCTAGGAGAGATGAAGGTATCTTTCTGGGCTATGCTCCTGTTAGTAGATCTTTTCGAGTATTTAACAAAAGAACTTTGAGCGTTGAAGAATCTGTTCATGTAGTATTTGATGACACCAATCCAAGGGTACAGGAAATTGAAGTTAGTGATGATGAAATTTCTTCTGTCAAACTTACTGAAAATATGGCAAAAGTTACTCCTGAACCAAAGGCCGTCGAGTTAGTTGTTGCAGAGGTTGAGTCGACTACCCCAGCCGACAAAACTAACATTCCTAGGGAATGGATACATAATGCTAGCTACCTGAAAAATTTCATTTTCGGGAAGCCTTATAATAAAATCCAAACAAGATCTTCACTCAGAAAGCAAGTGTCTTTGGCTCTTGTATCTCAAATGGAACCAAAACGTATAAATGAAGCTATGGAAGATGAATTTTGGATACGATCAATGAAACATGAGCTTGATCAATTTGAAAGAAATCAAGTATGGACTCTTATTGGAAGACCAAAAAATTGCTTAGTAATCGGAACAAAATGGGTATTTCCTAATAAGTTGAATGAAAATGGAAAAGTTATTTGTAACAAAGCACGATTGCTTGCTCAAGGTTTCTCTCAACAAGAAGGTATTGATTACTATGAAACCTTTGCTCCTGTGGGAAGGTTAGAATCCATTTGTATTTTACTTGCTTAATTATGCATCCTTTAAGCGTTTTAAACTGTTTCAAATGGATGTAAAAAGCGCCTTTTTAAATGGGTTCATAAAAGAAGAAGTATTCGTCAAACAATCCCCCGGGTTTGAAAATCCTTCTTTCCCTGATTTTGTTTATAAACTTTCCAAAGCTCTTTATGGCCTAAAACAGGCTCCAAAAGCCTGGTATGAGAGATTGGGTACCTTCTTACTTCAAAATAATTTTCAGAGGGGGAAAATTGATACAACTCTTTTTATTCAAAGGGATGGAATATATATTCTTATAGTTCAAATTTATGTAGATGATATTATACTTGGTAGCTCTAACCCCTCTTTGTGCGAGAATTTTGCAAATCTTATGAAAGGAGAATTTGAGATGAGTCTAATGGGAGAACTCACATTCTTCCTCAGACTACAAATCAAACGGTAAACTAATGGAACGTTTATCAGTCAAACCAAGTACACCAAAGAGGTGATAAAGAAATTTGGACTTGATAAGGGAAAAACATTTGGAACTCCCATGAGTCCTTCTACATGTCTTGAAACAGACGCTCCATGAAAGGATTTGGATGAAAAAATGTATCGTGGGATGGTTGGATCTTTACTATATCTCACTGCAGGTCGTCCAGACATCATGTTCAGTGTATGCAATGCACACGATTTCAATCCACTCCAAAGGAATCACATCTCACTGCAGTAAAGCAAATCATTCGCTATCTGATTGGAACTACAGAATTAGGTCTATGGTATCCTCACTCATCCCATTCTGATTTAATTGCTTATTCAAATGATGACTTTGCCGGTGACAAAAATGATAGAAAAAGTACAAACGGTGTAACATCCGGCAATTTGAAATAACTATGTAGAGGCTTGGAAATTGGAAAGAGTCATTTTTGGAAAGAATTTAAAAATCTGGAAAATTTGGCTATGGAAAAAGTGAGTTTTTGGTCAACTTTGAACAGTCATAACTCCTAGCTCTGGATGAGTTAGATGTAGTTACAGTTATGTTTGTGAAGCTCGTGGAATGATCTTTCCTACGCTGCCGAGTTTACTTGATTCCGACTTCGTATGAGTGAGTTATGCCCTTTGGAAGTTGGGCAGTTGGCAGGGAAGTCCGTCCGGAAATTGTAAGGGTATTTTGGTCTTTTCCCTAACCAATTCTTTTGGTTATTTAAAGGGTCCAAGATGATTTTTAGATCAGTTTTTCCTTTTTTAAAAGAGTGAGAGTGAGGGTTAGGGCTTTGAGAGAGAAGAGGAGAAGAAGATGAGAAGGAGAAGAAGAAGCAAGGTTCGTGGAGATCGTCGTGGATTTCGTCGGGGGTGATCCCTATTAAGGTATGTGAGTTCATAGTGTTGGGTTGGTTTTTCCTCCACATGCCAAACTCATTTTAATTTCGAGAATAGATTTAGTTGTGTTTGTTGAAGTCTTGTGGTGATGTTTGTTGAAGTTGTAGTTGTGTTGTGTTGAAGTTCTTGTTGGTTTGGTGTATGTTTCCGGTGGTGTTTTCGAGTTGAATCAATTGTTTGTTGAGGGGTTTTATGTTTCTAAGTGTTTGGTGTTGGAACCATTGAGGTTGAGAAGGTTTAGAGTTGGAGAAATGAAGGAGAAAAGTCGAGTTTTCGGGGAAAAGGGGTGGCTCGTCGTGCCTTGCAAAGCGCCCCAAGAAGTGTTTTGAACTTCTCCCTTTGGGGCGCCGCGCCTAGCAGTGCGCCCCAGCTGCCCTTCTGAGCTTTGTGGTCTGGCGCCCCGCGCCTCTCAGAGCGCCAAGGACGCCAACCTTTCCCATTCTTTCCCCACTTTTTCATGCATGTTCCTTGATATTGTACCTATGTTTCATAGTTGTTTCCAACACTCCAAAGTACGTCTAAACGTCAAGAACTCATTCATAAACGTGTGATCATATACCTTGAATCCATAATCCAATTCAAGGGGAGTTAGGATCAAGTCAAAGTGAAGTTAGAGTCAAGCTTAGAGGTTAAGAAGTAAGTCATGGCAAGTTTTCAAAGTTGTTCAAGAGTCTTCATTGAATGTCTTAACTTCATTTGTTAAGGCTCAAGTCTCAAGTTTCAAGCAAAGCATAGAATTTCAAGTCAAGTAAAGAGTATAGAGTTTCAAGTTAAGCAAAGAGCATAAAGTTGAGTTCATTTCTCAAAAGCTATTAGGGAACTAAGTATTCCCAAA
>JAJOOO010024731.1:0-41409 GCA_029582685.1 Solanum piurae
ATACATACATACTTCATAGCTAATTCAAGTGTAGAGGGTTAAGGATGAGGAAACTAGGTCATCAACACCACAACAACACATTAGGTATAGCATCATTACAATCTAAGTAATTCACCTTTCATACTTGAGTTCAAAGAAGAACCAAGCTTCATACCTTTCTGCCCTTCATGGGACATTCATACTTCAATTACCAAACAATCCATAACCAATACAGAGTACAAGGTAATTCATGAAGTAATAACATAATCAACATCAATATAAGCAGTTGACATATTCCCTTCATAACCTTCAAGGCTTCATTCAAAGACTCAACCCTAATTTCATAGAAATTATACATAACCTAGGGTAGAATCATTATACAAACATGAATTACATAACATCAAATTCAATTCATAGCCTTCAATTAATATTCAACACAAACTAGGGTTAGAATTAGGAAAAAAAGGAGAAACATGGATCTCATGGGGAATTCTTCAAGAAACCACTAATACAACATAAATTCATCCATAATTGTTCATATGATATTAATCAAAGGCAGTTTATAACATCAATTTCACTTTAGAAAGAACACCCACGTTTTTGGATTGAAACCTAGAAATTGGAGATTTTGAAATTCATCTTGAAGGGGCCTCTTGGGGAAAGGAATCCCAAGAGTTATAAGAAACCATACCTTATTGATGATTTAACCACGAAAATCCGAGTTTAAACCTTGGAGAGTTGGTTTTCTTCTTGAAGCTCCAATCTTCTTCAATGGAGTTCTTGAGAAGAGAGAGAGAGAGTAGAGAGAAGGAGGAACTTTAGGTTTTAATCTTTGAGGTTTTGTGTTTGAGTGATAAAAGTGAGGTAAATTGACTTTAAAAAAATCATTATATACACGTCCCCTAAAGTACCCTAAATACCCCTCACTTAGTTGGACTCTCTAATGGAGTAAAAATCGATTTCTAAATTTCTGCATTTTCATCGCGGAACCAGTCCGCGACGCGGAGCTGTTCCCAGAAGATATTTGGAATTAAATTTTGAGATAGTAGAGTCCGCGACACGACCGCGTCGCGAACAAGAATTTTGCTCCTTGGGGGAGCTTAGGGTGGCCCCGGGGTGTTGTATTCTAAAGTTTTGACCCTATACAAGATTAAACCATCATACGACACTCCCAAACCTGCCCAAAACCTAAAGACGCACTAGAACACATTCTTCTCTAGTGTCCGGACGTCTTGGTCGTTTCTTGACGTTTAGACTTTTACTCTTCCAAACCAAGTCAATTGCATTAATTTAGGTTCAGAAACATAATTTTAACTATTTTTAAGTCATTATTCATAAGGTGATGCTCTAACTTAAGTCATAGAATTTTCGGGGTATTACATCCAGGATGCAAGACATGTTAGCAAAGGTTCTACAGATATTTGAGTCTACAGATGTGGGAGTCAAAGAGTTGAGAAAAGATTTTTCCAGCGTGAGTCAACTTGTAGACTCAGATTTGACATCTATTAAGCAGTTAGAACAACAAATGGGGAAACTCTAAACCTCACTTAATTAAATAAAGAATGTAACACTGCCGAATAATATTATTCAAAACCCAAAGAAATGTGGGCACTGTATAGTGATCACTACAATAAGTTGTAAATTATTTCGAGAACCTACACCTGCAAGTATTGAGCAGGAAGAGAGCATAAAAATAGATGATGAAGAAGAGGTAAATGTAAATGTTGTGGATGGCTCAGAGGTATCTAGAAGAGTAGAAAAATAACCATGAGCGAAGGAATCTACCGTGGAGGTGATTTTACCTTTACAACATATTCCCATACCTCATCGTCCATTGATGATTGCATAATCAAGACACAACTTCCAATGCAAGTGTCTACAATCGTACAATAGTATAATAACCCAACCAAGGGTTCGGATCGTTCCCACAGGGAGTGGTTTTGAGAAATAGTAAAAAAATAAAATTAAGTTCTAATTAGTCATAGCTGAAAACATTGTCGAATATAAACATATTAAATCTAAGGGGTGACGCAAAAGTGTCAATTACCAATGGGGTTTTTTTGTAACAAGTAATCAAAAACAACAAAAATGCAAAGAGTACGAATCAAGGAGATGGGGTTCTTGGGATGTGATAGGAATACGGGAACAACTAAACTATTGGGTACATGCTTTTGACAATTAATCTGTTGAATATTTGTGACTAGGCTAGACTATAGAGGGGGTAAATTCTCTCTCGAGAAACCTACCCCGAATCAAATGGGTTCCTCTCGGATACCCACTTGCCGCATGAAGAACAACTTCCTCCTTAACCCACTCACTCTCTCGAGCTGAGTGTGTAGGAATGAGACTAGGGTTCACTATCTCGAGTTGAACCTCATGTCGACCCACTCCCACTGGCCATCAATATAGTAGTCCTAGTTTTACGACCTATCTCTCGAGCAGGTCGAAAACAAAAAGGTGAAATCATATTTGCAACTATATTTTCATTAAGTTCCACCTCAACTACTAAACGAAATCACATCTAAACAACAAATAAATCATCAACAAGCAAGACCCAATAAATAATCTAACCCATATTCACAAAATCACACCCAACGAATTGGGGTTTTAGCTAGACATGTAAAAGAGATAGAAATGTATACCAAAATGAGTTTGCATTCAAATGGGTATGAAGATTTAAGTCTTAAAACAAGTCAAAAGTGAAGAATACTCAAGACCCAAGTCCAAAATCCTGGAGTTGAAACCCTTTGAATCTTCAAGTTCTTCAAAACCCTCTCCAAGCTTAGGACTCAAAAGTCTATGTTAAAAATTCTATATTAAAAATCTGATACTAAGCTACAACTCTAAACGATTATTTATAGTTTTCAAAAATCTGTGCTGCAGTGGATGCCTCCGCGTCGTTAGTAGAGATCATCGATCAACTCGGCGATCCTCCCTTTGGTAGGTTTCATCGCCATTTTGCTCTATCCTTCTGAATCGTCGTGTTTTGGATCATTAGGCGACATAGTACTACTTTGAGGAACTATTTAGCGACACGCCGACTACTCCTTTTCACCGCCGATTTGATCCTTTTCTTCAGGGCTCAGCATACTGGAAGAAAAGGCGAGACTAAGATCTTTTGGCAATTCACCAAATGGGTTCGGCGATCCACAAATCTTCATTTCTTCATTCTTTTCGGCTGCCTTTGTTCCTTTTTGCTAAGTAGTGTCCATGCTTTCCCTCAAACTCCAAATACCTGAAACTTAAGGGTTTTTATCAGATATTAAGAAAAAATATGCATTTGAGGACACTAATCCTATCAAAATATAGACCGAAATGAGTCCAATTTGTGGACTCATCAACACCCCCAACTTAAACTTTTGCTTGTTCTAAAGCAAACTTAAGTTCAGTCGTTCAAAAAGGAGGTCTCGAACAGTGCTACACAATACTCAATCATGAATACACACAACAAGACTCAATTTACTTATGAAAAGATCAAATGTGTACCCAAAGATTCAAGTTATGACACACCAACACCAAAGAATCTCATGCTCACAATACTTGCTTCAAATGCAAGTTCAAGCTCAACTAAAGTGTTCAAATGCCCTAACACAAGGAATGATTCCATATTCACACACAATGGTTTAAAATTTTGAGTTCCGGAATCAAATGCAACACACACTCTCACAAGGAAGAACACAATGCACGCTTTCACCCATAGGTTTGCCCGTATTTTCCGATCAACATTTGTTTCAGCTCACTCAAGATAAAAAAGGTCTTTTCAAGGCTTGTAATGGGGCTGAGTGCAAAGGTATGGTCATTTAGGCTCAGTGACTTTCATTTTCATGAAATGTGATACTCACAACACTTCCCTTTCTCTTCTTTCATCATTTTCTTTAGTGCTCATAAGTCATCCTATTATTCACTTTCCATGGATTGTTTGGAAACCCCATTTTCTTCGTGTTTTCACAACTTTATTCCACTTCTTTTTCATTCTTTTTATTTTTCTTTCTTTCTTTCCTCTTTTTTTTTTGTATGGAGAGGTTCCATTTTTCTCAAAACCATGGGTAAGAAGGACTTTCTTGAACTTCTTGATTTACCCTTTATTTTTACCACACCCCCATAAGTTGGCTATTCAGCTAACCACAACTTCATGAGGATTATGGGTAATGGCTAAAGAAAGGTTGCGATTTCATCAAGTTTCTTCCAAAGAGAGGTAAGGATCAAGGGGTGTTCAAAAGAGGTTCACACACTCACAAGGTTGGTCACAAAATAGGTATATATCAAATTGGCTCACACTCTTCGAAGTTGTCTAAGATCATATCAAGAGATAGCCTTACTTAGTCGATCAGACCAACGGGGCGAATTCTAGGATCTATCATGCATGGTTCAAAGTAAGCTAATCACACTAGGCATTGACTCTACAGTCAAACAAGACTCCACACTTTCACTAGTGTGCAATGATTATCACAAGAGACTCAATTTGATACTAGGCTAGTCATAACGATATGCAAAGAGTTTACATATTGCCTATGCAACTTCATCTGGCCTCATTGTAGCCGCGCATTCATGTTTGTTCGATTGAGACCGCTATTCAAGTCATCAGTATTGATCGGAACCGAGCCTTATATTTTGCTAAAGAACAACCACATTCAACACACAAGAGGTGGCAAATATTTTTTGGAAGGGTAAAAAATCATTCACAATTATAAACATGGAGCCACAAGCTCAAACATCCACAAGATGCAGTGTATGAAACACAGTTTCAGCTCACAATCCAATATATAAACAAAACCAGAGAGTCACAAAATCACAAAAGGTGGGCCTCACCCCACCACAAATAAAATATTTGTCCTCAAATGCAAACAAAAATATCCAAAAGTGAAATAAAGTAAGGCAGAAAGGGAGGTAAAGAGGAGGTCCTATCTAAGAAGTCACTCCATCTCTCTGAGCATCAGTGCCAGGCGCATCATTATGGTCCTGGGTCTCAGTACCCGGAGTCTCCTCAGAAGAAACAGGAGTAGCAGACCCACTCGGAGCTACCAAGGGTGTATCCGCCAAAAAGGCATGCATAGCAGCATAGAATCCCCTGGCCCATGAAGGAATATAGGGGCCTCGGAGAGTCATCTCCTTGTCAGAAATGGGCCTCTTGCCCTAGCCTTTATTTCCAAGTGGAGGATCTCGTCTTCCCTTCTTGGGAGTATTTGATATCCCTTCATTTATTGTGATATTCCGTGCTCTTATTTAGGGTGGCATGACAATATTGGTCTTTACCATATCTTGGGATACTCAGACTTCTCCCTGCTAGACTCAACAACATGCAAGCACAACCCCACACGATTTAACCAATTTTAAGGCACAAAAATACGGATTTTTTACAATATTAACATTACATGCAAGATTTTCACAGGCATAAGCAAAAACAATTAAAATCAGAGAAGCCCAACACCCATCACTAAGATAATATCATTGCAAATGAGTACAAAATTGCTAAAAATACATTTGGGGTTCAGAAAACCAACCTTAGATGCCGATTAAAATACTTTTGAAATTCTAGGCGGCATAGTAATCCACTCCGAACACAAATCAGCTACTAAAATACTTTAAAATTGCAAAAATGTAGAAACTAAGGTGCGGGTGTGAGTTTGTGATGATTGAACGTGAGGAAAAGTGAAGAGTTTGAAAGTTTAAACCTTTGGCCTTTTAGGAAACCATCCAGTTCTCGCCCATTCGACGACATTAGTTGTGCTCACCGACCCACTCGGGGATACGCCGAACCGACCCACTCGGGGATACGCCGAGTGGTCACTTACCTCACTGAGTTTTATAGGATCCTCAGTTGATGTGGAGGTCCAAATGACAGATTAGATCGAGAACGCCGACCTGGTCGGTGATTCGCCAATAATTTCTTGGGCTCGCCAACTTTTACAGACGCCAATGTAAAATTATCTTGAGTCCAACGGCGGTCTGGGTCGGGGTCGCCGACCTCTTCGGTGATGCGTCGACTGGACCTTTTTTTTGCCAATCTGCACTTTTCAACAACTTTCCTACTTTGACCTACACAAACAACACACCATTATTTCCTAAAGCAAAAATAAAGTGATAAGAGATCTTGGGTTGCCTCCGAAGCAGCGCCTTAGTTAATGTCGTGGAACGATGCAAGTCCCCACATAAGTTTCATTAGTGGGGATTTCCTCACATTTATAAGGCAACCCCTCTTCCGGCTCTGGGTAGAGACATTCCAGAAGCATCTTATCTGAAATTCCATAGGTCGAGCTCTGCTGCAAGAGAGCCTTAAAACTTTGCCACAACTCATAAACTGACTCACCCTCCAATTTATTGAAACTTAGGATGTTATCCCTTAGCATCATCATTTTCAGAGGAGGGTGGTCCATTGTGTCACCGTTGCTAGCAGATATGCTAATTTTCTGTTCAAAACAGCAACACAAAAACCAAAACTAAAAATTAAATAAGTTCAACTATAATGAACAACAACAAAATTCAACTTCACTAAAAATTCTCAACTAACACCACTCCCCGGCAGCGGTGCCATTTTGTCTACGATTGTACAATCGTATAATAACCCAACCAAGGGTTGGGATCATTCCCACTGGAGTGGTTTTGAGAATTAGTAGAAAAATAAAATTAAGTTCTAATTAGTCGTAGCTGAAAACATTGTCGAATATAAATATATTAAATCTAAGGGGTGACACAAAAGTGTCAATTAACAATGGGTTTTTTTTTGTAACAAGTAAATAAAAATAGCAAAAATGCAAAGAGTACTAATTAAGGAGATGGGGTTCTTGGGATGTGATAGGAATACTGGAAAAACTAAACTATTGGGTACATACTTTTGACAATAAATATGTTGAATATTTGTGACTAGACTAGACTATAGTGGGGGTAAATTCTCTCTCGAGCAACTTACCCCGAATCAAATGGGTTCCTCTTGGACACCCACTGGCTGCATGAAGAACAACCTCCGCCTTATCCCACTAACTCTCTCGAGCTGATTGTGTGGGAATGAGACTAGGGTTCACTCTCTCGAGCTGAACCTCATGTCGACCCACTCCCACCGGCCATTAATTTAGTTGTCTTAGTTTTACGACCTCTCTCTCGAGCAGGTCGAAAACACAAAGGTGAAATCGCATTTGCAACTACAATTTCTTTAAGTTCCACCACAACTACTAAACGAAATGACATCTAAACAACAAATAAATTATCAACAAGCAAGACCCAACTGATAATTTAACCCATATTCACAAAATCATACACCAAGAATTGGGGTTTTAGCTAGATATATAAAAGAGAGAGAAATTTATACCAAAATGAGTTTGCATTCAAATGGGTATGAATATTTAAGTCTTAAAACAAGTCAAAAGTGAAGAATACTCAAGACCCAAGTCCAAAATCTTGGAGTTGAAACCCTTTGAATCTTCAAGTTCTTCAAAACCCTCTCCAAGCTTAGTACTCAAAAGTATATGTTAAAAATTCTATATTAAAAATCTGATACTAAACTACAACTCTCAATGAGTATTTATAGTTTTCAAAAATCTATGCTGAAGAGAATCACTCGGCATCGTTAGTCGAGATCGTCGATCAACTTGGTGATCTGCCCTTTGGTAGGTTTCATCGCCATTTTTCTCTATCCTTCAGCATCGTCGTGTTTTGGATAATTGGGTGACATAGTACTGCTTCACAGAACTGTTCGGCGACACGCCGATTACTCCTTTTCACCACCGATTTGATCCTTTCCTTCAGGGCTCAGCACACTGGACCAAAAGGCGAGACTAAGATCTTTTGGCGATTCGCCGAATGGGTTCGGCGATTCGTAGATTTTCATTTTTTCGTTCTTTTCGGCTGCCTTTATTACTGTTTGCTAAGTAGTGTCCGTAGTTTCCCTCAAATTCCAAATACCTGAAACTTAAGGGTTTTTATCAGATATTGAGACAATATGCATTTGAGGACACTAATCCTATCAAAATATAGCCCGAAATGAGTCCAATTTGTGGACTCATCATTCATTCCATCAAAGGCAAAAAAAGAAAGTTGAGGATGGAATGTTCTTGAAATTCATCTCCATACTTCAACATCTATAAGTGAACTTTACATTAGTAGAAGGTCTGGAACAAATGCTAGGTTATGCTAAGTTCATGAAGGACTTAGTAACAAAGAAGAGAGCCGCAAGTTTTGAACCAACATATAATGTTCACTATTGTGGTGCTATTGCTACAAGGTCTTTGGTGTAGAAAAAGAGAGGACATCGGTGCGGTTAATATACCATTCACCTTTGGTGCATTCGAGTTCGCTAAAACTCTATGTGATTTGGAGGCAAGTATAAATCTGATACCATTAGCAATATACAAAAAACTAGGGTTGGGGCTTCAAAGCCCACTACTCTGAGATTGATGATGGCAGACAGATCAGTGAACAGGAAAATATGTATTTAGTGTAATGTTCTGATTAAGATGGAAAGTTTTATCTTCCCAACTGATTTTGTGATTCTCGCCTGCGAAGTGGATTTCGAAGTTCCAATAATTTTGGGAATGCCATATTTTTCCACTGGTAGAACACTAGTTGATATGGAGAGTGGGGAGCTAAAATTTCAGCTCAATAATGAAGAGGTCCAATTAAAAGTGTGCAAGTCGATGAAGGAACCACAATATATGAGTTTGGTTTTTGCAATTGATATAGTAAAAGAAGGGGTCACTGAAAAATCCATAGAGGTGAGATTTTCTGTAGAGACACTAGCTGCAGTTTTAATGAACTTTGATGAGGTCTTTCGAGTCTATTATGTGGAGACTCTAAACTCAATGCAAGGTATGGCATCACATTCATATTCTCATAAAAAGTTAGACTTGGATTTGAAGAACAAACCAAACCCTCCAGCTAAACCATCTATTGAGGAACCACATGTGCTTTAATTGAAACAACTACCTTGTCATCTAAGGTATGTTTTGCTAGGTGAGAATAACATTTTTCCAATTGTTATCGTTGCAGATCTTGATGTTGAGCAAGTGAAAACATTCGTGAAAGTGATGAAGAGGTTTAAGAAAGCAATCAGTTGGAGCATTGCTGACATTATAAGGATACCTCCAGGGTATTTGCTCTCACAAAATTCATCTGGAGGATGATTTCAGCCCATGTTTAGAGCACTAGAGGAGACTGAATCCACCAATGCAAGAGGTGGTGAAAAATTAAATCATTAAATGGCTAGATGCAGGGGTGGTGTACCCCATTTCTGATAGCCATTGGGTGAGCTTAGTGTATTGTGAGCCCAAGAACGGTGGAATGACTATAGTGGCCAATGCGAAGACTTAGTTGATTTCACAATGCCAAGGTATAGGTTGGTGAGTGTGCATGGACTATAGGAAGTTGAATAAATGGACCTTCAAAAACAATTTCCCAATGCCTTTCATGGACCATATGTTAGATAGGTTAGAAGGCAAAGGGTTGTATTTCTTCTTGAATGGGTAATCTAGGTATAATCATGTATCAATTGCACAATAAGAACAGATAAAACTAGTTTTACATGTATGTATGGCACTTTTGTGTTAAAGTGCAAACCATTTGGATTATATAATGCACTGGCTACTTTTCAACGTTGTATGATGTCCATCTTTTTGGACATGGTTGAAGATACTTTGGAGGTATTCATGGATGACTTCTCTGTGGTAGGTGACACTTTTGATGATTGTTTGTTGAATCTTATCAGGACACTACAGAGATATGAAGAGGCTAACCTAGTGCTAATTTGGAAAAATGCCATTTCATGGTCAAAGAAGGCATAGTTCTAGGCCATAAAGTGTCCGAGAAAGGTTTGGAGGTTGATAGAGTGAAGATTGAAGTGATTGAAAAGTTACCTCCACCCATTTCTATGTAGCGGATTCGTAGCTTCTTGGATCATGCAGAGTTCTATCAGCGATTCATCGAAGACTTCTCTAAAATTACACATCTTTTGTGTAAGTTGTTAGAAAAGGAGATGAAGTTCACTTTTGATAAAACATGCACCAAAGCCTTTGAATGTTTGAAGGACAAATTAATTTCAGCCCCAGTGATTTTAGGTCTCAATTGGTCGGAATCATTTGAAGTGATGTGTGATTCAAGTGGTGTTGCTCTAGGGGTCATGCTAGGGCAGAAGCGCAATAAGATCTTTCACCTGATATATTATGCAAGCAAGGCATTGAATGGAGCTCAAAATAACTACACCGTCACTGAGCAAGAATCGCTTGCACTGGGTGTATGCCTTTGTGAAATTCAAAGCATACATGTTACGAACAAAAGTGATATCTCACACTAATCATGCAATATTGCGGTATCTGATGGAAATAAAATGCTAACACAATATTGATAAGATGGGTGTTGTTGTTGCAAGAGTTTGACTTTGAGGTAAATCAGAGATGATGTTGTGACAATTAAGTGGAAGATCACTTGTCCAGACTAGACGCGAAAAAGAAAGGGGAAACTAAATTTGACATTGATGACTCATTTTTTGATGAGAAGGTATTAACCGCTACTGTTGATATCATTTCTTGGTTTGCTGAGTTTACCAATTATCTTGTTAGTGATTTGATTCCAGAAGGATTGACTTTTAATGAAAGGAAGAAGTTCCTTCATTATGTGGGTAAGTACTTTCGGGATCAGCCTTACTTGTACATGGTTAATGTGGATAATATAATAAGGCAATTTGTGCCTGAGGCTGAAATGTTGAGTATTTTGGAAGCATGCAATTCATCTGTAGTTGGTGGACATCATGGGTGTGCTCACATTTTCCATAAGGAGTTCCAAACCGGACACTATTGGCCCAAAATTCATCAAGATGCATTTGACTGGGTTAAAGGTTGTGATATGTGTCAAAGGCAAGGGGCTATTTCTCATTGTCATGAGCTACCTATGACCCCTATCATGGAGGTCAAATTATTCTATGTCTGGGGGATTTACTTCATGGGACCATTTGTGAGTTCGTTTGGGCAGAAATATATACTGGTAGCAGTTGATTATGTCTCCAAATGGGTAGACTTTGTGGCATTGGCAGAGAATGATGGCAAGAGTGTTGCAGGATTCTTAAAGAACAATATTTTCTCTAGGTTTGGCACACTTAGGGCAATTAATAGTGATGGAGGCTCAAATTTCTACAATAAACTATTTCACACTCTCTTGGCTAAATATGGGGTGAAACAACATAAAGTGGTGACGCCTTATCATCCATAAACGAGTGGCAAAGTGGAAGTCTCCAATAGGGAGATAAAGTCAATATTGGAAAACAATGTGAATACCAACACAACGGACTGGACAAGGAAATTAGATGATGCATTATGGGCATATCAAACAGCTTTGAAAACAACTATTTTTATGTCACCATATCAGTTAGTGTTTTGAAAGGCATGTCATTTGCATGTGCAGTTAGAACATAAAGAACTATGGGCACTAAACAAATTAAACCTAAGTTGGAGTGAGGTAGCATATATGTGAATTGAGCAGATAAGCAAAATGGATGAGTTTTAACTGAGAGCTTATGAGAGATCTGCATTGTATAAGGAGACGATGAAGTTGTATCACGACAAACATACTTAGAAGAGGACTTTTAGTCATTGAGACTTGGTTCTATTGTTAAACTCAAGGCTACACCTATTTTCTGGAAAGGTGAGGTCCGAATTGTCAGGAACATTCAAATTAACTCAAGTGTTTCAATCGAGAGCAATTGAACTTGAAAACAAAAAGGGTTAGAAGTTCATGGAAATAGACAGTGAGTCAAGGAATATATGGGTCCCAGAAGAACTGAAAATAGTTGAGAAATGCAAAGTTGATGAAGTATGAGTAATCAAGTACCCTACGTCACGTGGCGATGTTAAATTGTGCGCTACTTGAGAGGCAACCGAAGATGTAATTGTAATAAATAGTTTTAATTCCTACAAATTTTATTAGTTTTATAGAATCACAATGTGTGCATGTGTGCCAGATAATTTTAGGCATGAAGTGCTTTTCAAGAGCATGTGAACGAGCCGTTTAACACTATACGACCCATAAAGATGCAAGTCACCTAAAATAAGCTCACAAACAAAGGACAAGTGATGTTCACGAAAGGGTTTACTTCCCATCTGACCTTAGAGAGACCATTTAGCCTCTTGTGAACATGCATGTAAGTTGTTTTTATCAATTTAATACCATGAGCACCTATACAGGCTGGGGTGCTCTTCATGAGCCATTTCACGGCTCGTCTGAGTTAGGTCGGCAGTAAATGACCTGACTTGACCCAACTCGACCCAAAACCCAAATCTTTAATTTAAAGCACCCAAATCTTCAAAGGACCGATTCTTTTCCCCTATACTTGAATTCCTAATGTGCCTTTTGCATCATAAGAGTTTTCTAACACCTATATCAAAGATCAAAGCGAATTTCAATCCCAAAAATCTATATTGCATGAAATTCCTATAGTCAAACATTCCTGCTTCCCTCTTTATATTAAATTTGATTTCAATTTGAAGTAAATTCTTAATCTTTACTTGGTATAAGTTTGATATTGTTGAAATCAAATAAAGGTACTACTAATTATTGATCATCTCATAGTATTCTTAAGTTATTTTGATAATGTGGGTTTGTATGTTGATGGAGTGGTGTTAAATTAGTATATTGCATATTGGATGTTGATTGTATGTGTGTATAATGATGGATGTGTTGAAATTATATGAATTCATGTACTAGGAAGGCTAATAGGGTCGTTATGTTGGTGTATTTGGTTGACTAAGTTTAACAATATGGGTTGTTAAGAATTTCAAGACAAAACCTAACCTAAGTGTAAGTACACGATAGGTTTCACGGATCGTGTAAGTGTGCACGGGTCGTGAAATCCTTTTTGAACCATACTTAAAAGTTGGGTCGAGACTAGGCAACTTCAGGAGGGCCTAGACGGGCTGCGGTACTTACCACGGACGCTATAGGGCCCCGTATAAAAAAATTATTTAAAAGGCCAAAAAGATTTTCTATTTTTTTTCATTCTTTGATCATTGCATGGCCCTTCCCAATGAACGATTAAGTGAAATAATTCTTAATGGAAGGCGTCACTCTATATAAATACACAGGGGAAGTCTGAGTGCCCGTTAGTGTACTCATTTGGTGTACTTTGATTTCTAACTCATTGTTTCTCAGGTACAATGGCTAAACCAAGGTGTAAAACGACACAGTTGCACATCTCACCCTCTTTCTAAAAAACAAAGTTCTAGTGAGGACGGACGTAGTAGCTCTGGGGTCTAGGTTAACACCGAAATTGACCCACATTCCTTTGTGCAGCTAGATATCAGATATCCAGACAAGTGATCATAACAACACACCTTCCCAGTATAAAGAGGAAGAAGGTGGTTCTGAGAGCGAGCAAAGGTTTAATGATAATTCTTGGGCGTCTGCTAATGACCCACCAACAATTGCAGTTGAAAAAGAAGAGAGAGACAGACAAGAGGATAGTGACTCTAGGGACACCGATGACTCTATAGTGCAGTTTGTTAGACAGAGGGAAGCTTACCCGATAATGCAAAAACACCTCATTGATTTCTTTTGAAGGACATGGGCTACTCCAAGATCAAGGGAGATATTTGATAACGGAATACTTTCTATGTCCAGTTGCATTGGTGGGAGATAGATTGTATTAGAAAGTACAGTTACGGAGCCTGACTTGAAGGATTTTCCATATATTTACACCCTGTTCATACGACATCAATTTTAATGGATGACTAAAAATCCACGAGAGTTTGCGCGATAGTTGACCAAAGATTTCTACTCCTCATATGCTGCCTTATTAATGAATTTGGAGACCACAAAATCATCCAAAAAGGGAAAGAAAGCATCAACATCGAAGTTAGGGGCACTATCAGAGGAATTTTTTAGGGTTAAAAGGTTGATACTTTGGAGACCACAATCAACAGGTTTCTACATGGTCTTGAGTACACTGCACCTACTATTATAGGTTTATATTAGGGTCGCCACCATTCGGCGACCAATGAAGCTGAGATAGTGGATCCAGTCTTATGGGAGAGTATCATGAAATATATTTCCAGGCTAATTGCGATTGACAGTGAGGCATAAGAATGGGTAGCCAACCCACTGGTGAACATCACAGAGGCTTCCTTAAAATTTCCAGCGAAAGTCTGGTGGGCAGTGGTCCGTGCACTGTTGCATCAAACGGCAATGACAACAACCTATTGCCTTCACAAACTTCCTTAGTAGCTTGCATCATAGGTGGTTATGAATTGAATTTCGGGAGTATTATTGCTACTAAGATGAGAGATCGCGCCCTGAAAGAAAGAGCTAGTATGTCGTTTCCTTTTCTGTTAAGGAAACTGTTGAGGGTAAAAAGGTCACGGCGTTAACGAAGATAAAAGATGTGGTGAACCCATTAAATGGTTTGAGATCAAGATCTGAAGCACCTTTGGCAGTGTGGCCAGATGTTCTTGTAGAGCCTAAATAAGATGAGGGAGTCAGTGAGTAGGCAGATGGGACATCCTAGGAAACTAGAGAAGTGCAGCCTCCACCAACTTCATCTTCAGCAACTATAGGTACATTTGTTTCTTTGCCCACCATATTATTTTAGAGACTGGTAGCTTAGAAAGGGAAGACTAGGTCCATACTAGAGTAGATAGTTGAAAAACTACCATAGGTTGTCCAGAGTGTAGAGCAGCGTTTGCAAAATGAACTCTTACATAAACTGTATGTTCTTAAGAACTGAATGGACGACATAGAATCTCATGTAAATATCTGGATAAATGCTTTGGGTTCTATAGATGGTGCAATTTTGCAAGCAAAGATAGTTGCAATGAATGTTGAGATTACAAAATTGGCAGATAAGCCTTTTTCTTTGCCTCCACCACTTTTATCTGATTCACTGATGAATATGTTCAGCATGCATCTAGTCACTCAGTCACATGGGATATATTTACGGGGCCCTTGACATGGCTGATATAAGCAAGGGCAAGGAGAAGAAGAAGACCTCTTGACATTGAAGTACCTGATAAAACTTATAGGGAAGAGTGTTGGAGACTAAATAAGTCTAGGAGGGCGTTTGACAAGGTTGCTAGGGAGAGAGAAGCATTGGAGCAGCAGTAGTGTGATGGGATGAGGTCTCGATCTTCAACTAGTAGGCCTCCTTCCTATGGATATTAGCCGTCCTTACATAGTCCCTGCACCAGACAAAGCACGTGTTGATGAGAGTGTCGAACCCACTTTGACTACCGACGTCTAGAGTGTCGCAGGTATTACCCCTCCTCACAACCCTTATATTTTTTACTTTGAAGAAAAAGTATATTTTATTAGGTAGGGGTTGTTGAGAAACCTAACTTATTAGTCATTTGTGTATGGGTGTTGGCTCTTGTGTTGGGCATTTTTCTTTTGTGAAAAAATATTTTGGTATTTTGTGTGTGTTAAAGTTTTTAGTTTGATTTGATAGCAGCAACTGAAGTTTTGTGTTTGGGTGAAATGATAAGAAAGACATCCTTGATCTGAAAATTGGTTGTTAGGCTCTTTGTGAGACAACTCATATACTTGTGTGTTGATCATTGCTACATAGAACATCAAATTAGTTGACTAAATACTGAAAGTTTAAGCATGTGCCATGTGAGTGTGAGTTTTCTATGAAGCATAACTCTGTAGGTAGAAGCTTGAACTTGCCCATTTAGTCTTGCTAAGATCATCGAATAACTTGATAGGAAAGTATTATAGGCCATTTTTGTATTAAGTCCACTTTAACCAAAACAACTACCAAATGAAATCATGAACCCTTGAACCCTATTTGAGCCTTAGGCTGAAATAGTGAGTATTTTGGAATCATGTCATGCATCTCTTAGTAGGTGGACATCATGGGGGTGCTCGCAATGCCCTAAGGAGTTCCAAAGAGGATACTATTTTCCAAGAATTCATCAAGATGCATTTGACTTGGTTAAAGGTTGTGATATGTGTCAAAGTCAAATGTCTATTTCTCTTCGTCATGAGCTACCTATGACCCCTATCATGGAAGTCTAATTATTTGATATTTTAGAGATTTACTTCATGGGACCATTTGAGAGTTTGTTTGGGAAAAAATATATATTGGTGGTAGTTGATTATGTCTCGGTAGAAGTTGTGGCCTTGGAAGAGAATGATGGGAAGAGTGTTGCACGACTCTTAAAGAAGAATATTTTCTCTAGGTTTAGCACACCTAGGATGATTATTAGTGATGGAGGATCACATTTCTACAGTAAGTGTTTCACACTCTCTTGTCTAAATATGGGTGAAACAACATAAAGTGGTGACGCCTTATCATCCATAAATGAGTGGCAAAGTGGAAGTCACCACTAGCGAGATAAAGTCAGTATTGGCAAATAATGTGAATGCCAAAAGAATGGACTGGGCAAGGAAATTATGAGATGCATTATGGGCATATCAGACACTTTTCAAAACACCTATTGGTATGTCACCATATCAGTTAGTGTTTTAAAAGGCATGTCCTTTGCATGTGCGGTTAAAACATAAATCATTGTGGGCACTAAAGAAGCTAAACTTAAGTTGGAGTGAGGTAGCATATATGTGACTTGAGCAAATAAACAAAATGGATGAGTTTCAACTGAGAGCTTATGAGAAAACTTCATTGTATAAGGAGATGATGAAGTTGTATCCTAACAAACATATTACGAAGAAGACTTTTAGTCATTGAGACTTGGTCTATTGTTTAACTCAAGGCTACACCTATTTTCAGGAAAGGTAAGGTGCAAATTGTCAGGAACATTCATAGTGACTCAAGTGTTTCAATCGAGAGCAATGGAACTTGAAAATAATAAGGATGAGAAGATTTTGGAAAATGGACAGTGAATAAAGACATATATGGGGGTCCCAGAAGAAGTGAAAATAGTTGAGAAATGTAGAGTTGATGAAGTTTGAGTAATCAAGTAACCAACGTCACGCGGCGATGTTAATTTGTGTGCTAGTGGGAGGCAACCCAAGATGTAATTGTAATAAGTAATTTTGAGTCCTGATGTTCACGAAAGGGTTTACAGCCTGTCTGATCTTAGATAGATCGTTTAGCCTCTTGTGAACATGCATGTAAGCTTTTTTTATCAATTCAATACCACGAGTACCTATAAAGGCACTGGTGCTCTTCATGACCCATTTCACGGACCGTCTAAAGTCAAGCATTCTCGCTTTCCTCTTTGTGTTAAATTTGATATCGATTTGAAGTAAATTCTTAATCTTTACTAGGTATAAGTTTTATCTTATTTGATGTAATGGTGTTTAATTAGTAGATTGCATATTGCATGTTGATTGGATGTGTATATATTGATGGTTGTGTTGAAATTAGATGAATTCATGTATACGAAGGTATTAGGGTCATTTTTTTGTGTATTTGGTTGACTAATTTGAACAATATGGGTTGTTAAGAATTTTAATCCAAAACCTAACCTATGTGTAAGTACACGACAGGTTTCATCGATCGTGTAAGTGTGCACGGGCCGTGATACCCTTTTTGAACCACACTTAGGAGTTGGGTCGACACCAGAAAAATTCACGAGGGCCTAGGCGGGTTGCGGTACTTACCACAGACCCAATAGGGACCCGTATAAAAAAATATTAAATGGCCAAAAAGATTTTATGTTTTTTTCTTTTAATTTTATGTTCATTGCGTGGCCCTTCCCAATGATAAATTAAGTGAAAAAATTCTTAAGGGAAGACGTCACTTTGAATAAATACACAGGGGAAGTCTGAGTGCTCATTAGTGTAGTCATTTGGTGTATTTCGATTTCTAACTCGTTGTTTCTCAAGTACAATGGTTAAACAAAGGTGTAAGATGACACATTTGCATATCTTACCCCCATGCTTCTCCAAAACAAAGTTCTAGCAAGGACGCACATAGTAGACTTGGGGTCCAAGTTAACACCAAAATTGAGCTACATTCCATCGTGCGAGAGATCATAACAACAGACTTTCCGAGTATGAAGAGGAAGAAGGTGGTTCTTAGAGCAAGGAAAGGTTTAATGATAATTCTTGGGAGTCTGCTAATGACCCACTAGCAGTTTCAGTTGAAAAAGAAGAGAGAGAGACAATTAGAAGGATAGTTATGCTAGGGATACCGATGACTCGATAGTTTAGTTTGTTTGACAGAGGGGAGCGTACCCAGTAATGCAACAACACCTTATTGATGTCTTTCGAAGGACATGAGCTACTCTAATATAAAGGGAGATATTTGATAATGGAATAATTTATGTGTCCATTGGGATTGGTGGGAGATCGATTGTCCCAAAAAGTAAAGTTGTGGAGCCTGACTTGCAGATATTTCCATATAATTACACAATCTTCAAACAACATCAATTTTAATGGATGACTAAAAATCCAGGAGAGTTTGCACAACACTTGACCAAAGAATTCTACTCCTCATATGCTTCCTTATTAATGAATTTAGAGACCACAAAATCATCTAAAAAGGGAAAGAAAGCAGCAATATCGAAGTTAGGACCACTATTAGAGGAGGTGTTCAGGGTGAGAAGACTGATATTTTAAAGACCACAATCAACAGGTTTCTACATGGTCTAGAGTACGTTGCACCTACTATTGTAGGTGTAAATGTTGGTTGGCACCATTCGGTGACCAGTGAAGTTGAGATGGTGGATCCAAACTTACGGGAAAGTGTCATGAAGTGTATTGTGGGGCTAATTACGACTAACGGTGAGTCATAAGCATTGGTTGCCAACCCACAGGTGGACATTACAAAGGCTTCGTTAACAATTCTAGCAAAAGTCTAAAGGGCAGTGGTCCGTGCACAGTTGAGGCCAACGGGCAATGACAACAACCTATTGCCTTCAGAAGCTTTCTTAGTAGCTTGCATCATAGTTGGGTATGCATTGAATGTTGGGAAAATTATTGCTACTAAGATAAGAGATCGTGCCCTGAAAGAAAGAGCTAGTCTACTGTTTTCTTATTTGTTAAGGAACCTATTGAGGCAAAAAAGGTCACTACGGTGACTAAGATAAAAGATGTGACGAACCCATTATATGGCTCGAGAGTAGGATCTGAAGCACCTTTGGCATTGTTTCCACATGTTGTGGTAGAGCCTGAATGAGCTGAGGGATTCAGTGAGCAGGCAGAGTGGAAATCTCAGGAAACTAGAGGAGTACAGCCTCCACCAGAACCATCTTTAGCAACTACAGGTACATTTGTTTGTTCGCCCACAATATTATTTTAGATACTGGTAACTGAGAAGAGGTAGACTAGGTCCATACTAGAGTAGGTAGTCGAAAAACTACCATAGGGTTTCCAGAATGTGGAGCCACATTTGCAAAATGAACTCCTACAGAAAGTGCTTCTGTTGAAGAACTGAATGGATGACATAGAATTCCATATAAATAGCTGGATAAATGCTTTGGGTTTTATAGATGGTGCAATTTTTCAAGAACAAATAGTTGCAATGAATGTTGAGATTGCAAAATATGCAGATAAGCCAGTTGCTTTGCCTCCACCACTTGTATCTGATTCACTGATGAATCTGTTCAGTATGCCTCCACTCACTCAGTCACTTGGGGATATTACGGGGACCCTTGACATGCCTGAGACAAGCAAGGTTAAGGAGAAGAAGAAGAACTCTAACATCGAAGTACCTCATAAAACTTATAGGGAAGAGCGTCAGAGATTAAAAAGTCTATGAAGGTGTCTGAGAAGGCTTCTATAGAGAAAGAAGCATTGGAGCAGTAGTAGGGTGATGTGATGAGGTTTAGAGCCTCAGCTAGTGGGCCTCCTTCCCCTGTGGATATGAGTCATCCTAGCATAGTCCCTGCACCAGAGCAAGCACCTGTTGATGAGAGTGCCGAACTCACTTTGACTACCGAGTCCTAAAGTGTCGCAGGTATGTCCCCTCCTCACAGCCCTTGTACTTTGTAGTTTGAGGGCAAGGTCTATTTATTAGGGAGGGGGTGGTTGAGCAACCTACCTTATTAGTCATTTGTGTAAGGATGTTGGCTCTTGTGTTGGGCATTTTCCTTTTGTGAAAAAATATTTTGGTATTTTGTGTGAGTGAAAGTTTGTAGGTTGATTTGATAGAAGCAACTGAAGTTTTGTGTTTGGGTGAAATGATAAGAAAGACATCCTTTATCTGAAAATTGACTGTTAGGCTCTTTGTGCGACATCTCATATACTTGCGTGTTGATCATTGCTACTTAGAACATCAAATTGGTTCACTAAATACTGAAAGTTTAAGCATGTGCCATGTGACTGTGAGTTTTGTATGAAGCTTCACTTTGTAGGTAGAAGCTAGATCTTGCCCAAGTAGTCTTATTAAGATCATCGAATAACTTAATAGGAAAGGATTATAGGCCATTTTTTTATTGACTCCACTTTAACCATGAAAAACTACCAAATTAAATAATGAACCCTTGAACACTATTTGAGTCTTAAAGTTGATTTTTTTCAACCTATTAATATTATATCCTTGGTTCTTCGAAGGAACGATGCCACAACTCAAACCGAAGGCGTAAGTTAAGGGTGGTCATGACCGGAATGAAAAATAAATAGCTTAGAAGTATCATATCCTTGGTTATTCTAAAGGAAGCAAACCACAATGCATGTTTTGAATGGGTCTAGTTTGAACGGTTCAAGTAAATAGTTGTTATAAAAAAGAAAAAAAGAAGAAAAAGGAAAAAAGGAATGAGAAAAAGAAATGAAGAAATGAAGAAAACAAATTATGTGGGTGACGAGATGTGCTAAATGAAAGGAAGTTTGAACCACTTGAATAAGAGTTTTGTGCTAATAAGAAATTTGGAGAACTGGGGAAATCTAGTCACTCATAGACCAAATGTTCCACTCCCTAGCCCGAGCAAATGCTACAAGACAATAAAAATCCTATAGTGATCCTATTCTAGTTGTTTGATGGTTGAAGCATAGAAAATAAGGGCAGGCCTATGGTTTGTAAACTTGCACTGTTAAATGTTATTTTAGAGAGTGAGAGTACTCATCAGTCCCAAATATCATGTGTGAGGGAATTCTTTGTTGTGAGGGCACTGTATTAACATTTTATAGTTTCCTATGTTAGCAAATAGTTGGTACTAGTATAAGCAGGATCAACTGTATGTAATGGGATATCATCCATTGATCCTTGTATGTTAGATAGATGATTTTGGATGAAATATTGTGGAAATAATTGCTATATATTTGTGATGTGTTCTCATGTTTTTGAGCATCGGGTGTTGTTCATTTTTATTACTTGAGGACAATTAATGGTTCTAATTTTAGCATCATGATGTGTCGTGAACTCATAGCACATTTGACGCAAAAAATAACAATTAGTGCAAGAAATCAAGCTTCTTTATGTGGATATGATGGTTTCTGTTGATGTTGTATTGGTGAAACACTTGGATGCAAATAATAGGAAGAAAGTTTGAAAATGAAGTAAAAGAAGCTATACGAAAGGCTACATGGGTTGTGGTCCAGTAGACGAGTCGTCTTATGGCTCGTGGAAGAGAGGCATTGAACAAAGTAGCTACCTAAGAAAAGCCTAAAGTCTATGGAGAACTAGACGGACAAGCCGTCTAGTAGCTAATGAAGACATGTAGTGAAGGGAGACATCACAATGTCTAAGTGTGAGACTACATAGTGGTTGACGAGCCATCACCCTGTCCGTGAAGATGTTCAACAACATTAGTCCTAGTTTGAGTAGAACTCTTTTCAAAGGCTATTTTAATTATTTAGGTTATATTTTTAAATTATCATTGATACATTGAGACATTCTGAGCATTGAGAAAAACATTGTTTCCTTTTTTAACACATTTTTTGGTCGATTACTTTGGATCAAAACTTTGTGTTCGTGATTGAGTGTTGATAATCGGGAAACTTGTCATTTGGTATTATTGTTAGTCTATTATATTATGCTTTCGATAATCTCTACTGTTGGTTTTCTTGAAATAATGAGCGGTTAACCACCATAACTAGGGTTGTAGAAACCATAACTAAAACATAACTACAGATTAAAATACAAGTAACTTTTAATTGTTAATTGGATATGTTGTTTCTAATTTCCTAATGATCGCCTTCTAATGAGTGCACACATTAAAACTTTCTTCAAAACACTCTATGACCAATATGAGAAGAGTGAGACTCATCTAATAGGGCCGAAACGTGTTTAGATGTATCTAACTTGCTAGTAACATATGATATTAGAAATGAACAGTTATTTGTATAGAATTCGAGAGTGAAATAAATGTCATGGGGAACAAAATCGTAGTATCGTCAAAATGAATTACTAAAATCATGGAACTATTGTTTTCTCTTGTTGGCTGTTAATCTTAACTAAAAATTGGTTACTTTAACTCAAACAACCCAATATTGACTATTTGTAATTTACTCTTTTGGGAAATATTAACCACAACTGAATATAAGCGTTAGTAAGTTTAGTTATGCTGTAAATTCCATGTTAGTTTGACCTCAACTCCAGTTGATATGTAGAATTTACTTCGACTGTTTATACTTCTTAATTGAGGTGGAAGTTTTGACAAATCACCATCTCCACCGGACCATGAATGAGAAACGTCACCATCACCGATCTTTTCCCTTTTGACCTCCCTAGAATTTCCTTATGTTTCTCCTATTCAATTTGTTGAGCATGAATCACTAAACAAGAAATATCCATTTCCTCAATGAGTATTGTGGTATGACATTCCTTGACCAACATTTCAGACACACTTGAAACAAACTTTCTCATCCTTGCATTAGGGTCATCAACCATAATAGGGGCATACAAAAATAATTGTGTGTACTTCAAGGCATACTCTTTCACACTCAAATTCCCTCGATGAGGTTAGTTAATTCAAGTACCTTTGCCTCCCTGATCTCAAGGGGAAAGAACTTATCAAACAAAGCTCCCTTAAACTTTTCCCAATCAAGAAGACCCGCATCAACCTTATATACCTCATCAAAGAATTCATGTGTATCTTCCTAAACCTTGGAACAATGGAAATCCATAGGATTCATCCTAGTAAAGTCCCTCACTCTAGTTGCATTTGTACCAACATTTTGGTTTACTAGGACCACAACCTCCCTATTGCCTTTTGCCGTCATGGCTTGAGCCAATACTTCAAAAGAAGGCTTAAACTTCACATTAGTCACTTGTTCGGCCAAAGTTTCTGCTGGAACATGAGGAGCTGATGGAGGAGTTTGAGGAGCTTCTCGTTCAACATTCTCACCCCAATTTCTTCTAATGTTTGCTCTTCGAGGGTCCATATCATGTAAAGCATGACATAAGGATAAAGAGAGATACACATAGAGTTAAACTCTATCGCACAACTTTAGAGTGGTGAAAGTAATTGAATTTACTAAATATCTTATAGCCTCGTATTCATAAATGTGGCGTGCTTCACACTCATAAACAAGACTCTACTTGACATGTGTTATGCGACATCATAGGACCTTTCTAAACCTTGTGCTCTAAATACCAAGTTTATCACGACCCAAAGTATACCCTAGGCATAACATGTCGTATAGAACTCTGAGAGGCCCTACACAAACCACTTAGCATACACCATACAAGATGATAGAAGTAAAAGCTTTACGAGATAGCATTATACATCTAGATGAATTTGACAATGCGAAAGTCTAACATAAGTCTCAAAGACTTCTAATTCATCATAAAGAAAGTGATTGGGACGTAACCCATAAATCACATACAAAGTCTTTAAATGAAATAAAGCAATTAAAGAATCCCGGTCCTTGAAACATGAGGACTCACCAATCTTCAAAGCCTATTTAGAATCAACTAGACATGAGTATGGGAGGTAGGAGCGTCGGACCCTACATTAGTCAAATAATGTAGGCACAAGTCTGCATTAGTAAATGGAATGTACTTAGTATGATACAATGTGCATAAACATATGCATTGTTGCATAAATAAGCTAAAATAAGTAGGCATGATCATAATGAAACAATCAAAAGCTTTAAAGAAGAGTTGACATGAAAATCATGGAAATATGGTCAAGTACATTAACATAATTGACATAAGAAAGCTGCAAAGGAAATATAGTCATTTTTTGGGAGCGTAGCTTTAACCGACAATAAGACCATGAGATATATATTATGGAATCTAGTATATCTCTCATACCGAAAGAAGGGGAATTGACTAGCCAAGTTAGAATTTGTAAATGTCATTATTTGTTAAAGTCGTTCCACTAGCTATGTCATTTAACAAATCTTACGAGGGCATGATGTTTGGGACTAGAGGTTTATACAAGAGACTACTCTTTTCAGGCCTCCACCTAAAATCCCTCTCAGTGCTAAGTCTAAATCCCAACGGAATAAATTACAATCAAATATTATTTTTAACATAGGAAAGGAAATGATCAATACCAATCCATATTTTAAAAAAAAATCAAAACATAGAATAACTCCTTATACCTAACTAAACATGGATGAGAAAACCTCTCAGCAATGTGAATTCATTTGTGAGATATACCTTTCAAATCAAGATCATCATGGTGAGTGAGAAATCCTTTCACAATAACATTGATACTTCTCTTTCAAAGAATCTTTGAATCCATTATAATTACTTCATGAAAACATGCATATGTTAATAAAATCATAATTCATTGATTCATCATAGGATCATTGTTGGAAAACATAATTTAGGCATGACTAAATGTAAATTCAACTAAATATCGTAGATTAACATAAATTCATGCATTAGAAGACTTAATCAATCATAATTTGAAGAAGCCCACATTTGTTAAATTGAACACCTAATTTGATTAATTGAAGATGGAATTGGGAACTTGAAATCGTTGGGGACCCTATGGTGAATACACACATACATTGATGCTAGAAGCCCAAAAAGAAAGGAGGATTGGAGAATTGGATGAACACTAGCTTTTATTATTCTTCCTTAGACTTGGGAGGATTTAAAGAGTGAATTTGGTCAAGTTAAGGGAATTTAGTAGAATGAGTTTAAAACGAGTAAATTGAGGGCTTAAAACATTTAATAGGGCTAAGGGTAGAAGACTAAACGACATGGTATTAAAATAATTGTCGAGCCTCATCTATGGTATTGACCTATAGTATGCAGGTATTTTTATGGATCATACTGGTCGACCGTAGTAAGTTCAGAGGTTATTATGTGGACCAACTTTGACCCTTAAAATTTTACTAAGTCTGGGACTCACCTACAAGACGTATCTACAACTCGTATAATGGTTGATGGACTGTCCTGCTGAATAGTAAAAAGGGATATTTGGACATGATTTTTAGAAAAATATTTTCTCACTTCTTACAACCCGTATACGCTTCTATGATCTATAGATGTGACCTGTAGAAATAAAATTTAGTTTAAAAATTAAATTTCTTCCCTTTCAAAGTTCTGAGGTGTTACACGAATCAATATAACTTTACCCTAATGACACAACTCTTCAACATGATTTAAGCGAAATAAGTGTAACTTTACTAAATGATATCTGTACATTCTTTCTTATAGAATGTCGTGCATAATTAATTTATAAATAAGATTCTACTTGACACTGCTTGCAGACTCCATAGGATACGACATTGCTCTGATACCAAATTTGTCAGCTCTAAAACTCCAATTAAGGCTTGATGCAACCTGGCTAAACCAATTGGTAATGAAACATGGAATCCACATACATAATAAGAGAAAAAAAGGAAGTATATATCGGCTTAAAAATAATCCATCATCCAAAAAGGCCCATGTCAAAAGCTGTACGAAGAAAACATTTATTCCCAATATTTTATATAAATCAATAACAAACTAGCAAACTAGCTTGTTTGGGTCATCTAGGTCACTATTGTATTTCGGAAATCATAAACTCTATGAGGCCCAATAAAGACATCTTGATCTCTATATATAACTTGAAAATAAGTACATGATGAGTCCACAAATTCGACTCATTTAGGGCTATATTTTGACACAATTAGTGTCCTCAAATGCATATTTTGTCTCAATATCTGATGAAAACCCTTAAGTTTCAGGTATTTGGAGTTTGAGGGAAAGCATGGACATTACTTAGCAATAAAGGAACAAAGGCAACTGAAAGAACGAATAAATAAAGATCTGAGAATCGCCGAACCCGTTCGACGAGTCGCCGAACCCGTTTGACGAGTCACCGAACCCGTTCGATGAGTCGCCAAAAGGTCTTATCCTCACCTTTTGTTCCAGTGTGCTGAGCCCTAAAGGAAAGGATCAAATTGGTGGTGAAAAGGATTAATCGGCGTGTCGCCAAGCAGTTCCGCAAAACAGTACTATGTTGCCAAATGATCCAAAATACGATGATGATGAAGGCTAATGCAGGATAACGATGAACCAGACCAAAGGGTGGATCGCCGAGTTGATCGACAATTCCGACTAACTTCCCTGAGTGATCCTTCGCAGCACAGATTTTTGGAAACTATAAACACTCGTTGAGAATTATTATTTTAGTATCGAATTTTTATCTTTGAAATGTAATATTTCAGACTTTGCGTCTATTTTTGAGCTCTAAGTTTGGAAAGGGTTTTGAAGAACTTGAAGGTTCAAAGGGTTTCAACTCCAAGATTTTGGACTTGGGCCTTGTGGATTTTTCACTGTTGACTTGTTTTAAGACTTAATCTTGCATACCCATTGATGGAAACTGAGATTGGTATAACATTTTATCTGTTTTACATGTCTAGCTAAAACCCCAATTCTTGGGGTGTAATTTTGTGAATATGGGTTAGATTATTTGTTGGGTCTTGCTTGTTGATGGTTTATTTGTGGTTTAAATGTGATTTAGTTTAGTAGTTGTGTTGGAACTTAAAGAAATTGTCGTTGCAAATATGATTTCATCTTTGTGTTTTCGGCTTGCTCGAGAGAGAGGTTGTAAAACTAAGACTACTAAATTGATGGCCGGTGGGATTGGGTCGACATGAGGTTCAGCTCGAGAGAATGAACCCTAGTACTTCTCCCACACACTCAGATCGAGAGACAGAGTGGGCTAAGGCGGAGGTTGTTCTTCATGCGGTAGCTCGGTGTTCGAGAGAAACCAAGTTGATTCGGGGTAAGTTGCTCATGAGAGAATTTACCCCCACTATGGTCTAGCCTAGTCACAAATATTCAACAAATTTACTATCAAAATTATGTACCCAATGATCTAGTTTAACCCGTATTCCTATCACATCCCAAGAATCTCATCTCCTTGATTAGTACTCTTTGCATTTTTGCTGATTTTTGCTTACTTGTTACAAACCCCCGTTGTTAATTGACACTTTTGTGTCACCCCTTAGATTTAGTGTGTTTGTATTCGACAATGTTTTTAGCTATGACTAATTAGAACTTAATTATATTTTTCTATTAATTCTCAAGCCCACTCCCTTGGTTGGGTTACTTTACTATTGTACGATCGTAGACACTTGCATTGGAAGTTGTGTCTTGATTAGTACATAACTAAATAATATGTCTAACAACTATGAAAAAAATATGAACAAGAAAGTAAGGTTGATGAAGTCAATAACAAGGCTATACAACCCAACACACCTGTCACGCCCCGAGAGCACCCCCTAGGCGTAACCGGTGTACAAGACTCTGGAAAGCCATATACAAGCCACATAGCCTTCATAACATTCGATATATAGAAATAGTGCAGAATTTAAAACTTTATTTAAATCCAACAACATAAAGAAACTCATTTATAAAGCAGCGGAATACTAAAGTCTCATATGGCCATCTTAGACACAATCTCAAAACATAATAGGGACACGACCCTTTACAATTGAAAAGACTACTAAATGTCTATTACATAATGAAATGAAAAATAAGAGTTCTTGTCCTCGAATCCATGAGGACATACCAAGTCTTGGAGGAATAGCAATCTAAGCACTTCAATTCTAGCTAGAAGCAATCACTTGCCGGAACCTACACTTGCAGTAAAAATAAGAGAAATACGAGTTAGCACACAAAAATGTACTAAGTATGATGATCAGGCAAATATCATGATTAAACGGACATTTTGGTTGAAAGCCATGCATATGCAAATTTTTGATAAAACTTCATGAAAATCGAATAAAAGAGGCATAATATAAGACAACCAACATACACATTACATTATCACACTTGAACAAAGTTAGATATAAACCATTACATTTACATTGAGCCTCCACCGCAAGTAACCCTCAAGCTATACCTTGTGCAATCTATGGGTAGCGTCCCATACCACCACCCAAACTAAGGTACCACCTTGAGGTCACCAAAAGTAAACTAACCAATCATCATTTAACCTTTACACAACAAAGCATATAAGAGACATAAACATTACATGAATCACTTTATCAATTTAGACCAACATCTAAGACAACCCTAAGTCATACTTGTGCAATGTGCAAGTAGCATCCCATACTACTACTCACACTAAGTACTCCTTTGAGTTCACCATAAACAAGGCACATTCATATACATAAGTCTAGACAAGGAAGTAACTCATAATACAATCCAAGTATAGCATGCATCTTTACATTAAGTATATAAGCATTTAGGATTCAACATTCTTAATTTACTTCATTTAGGACACATTCATACATTAGTCATTAATACTTAGAGAGCACACTATGTCCTCAACAAAAGTACATAAAATTCATGTAAAGGAAGAAAAAATAATTATGAAAGCATAGACATTAATAAGAAAAACAATCCAAAGTCTATAATAAAGAAACAAACAATACCGACAACAAAATAGTGTGGTAATCGAATAACAATGCACAACATAAGGAAAGTTCTACAAGGATACGACTAGTACAACAACATGAACTAACAAAGCTAAACCTAAGCACATAAAGACAACACTTCACCCCTTCTAACCTTCTACCCCAATATGCGACTTCCACTCTTTCCTATCTAAATTCATGTCCTCCCTAATATGAACTTCACCATGTATGATCTAATCAACTCTCCCAAATGCTTATTCATTCAACCTCTACACCTTTTGCAGACACTCCAACCAGACTCTCGCACCTCTTCAATAGGGCATCAATGCATCTTCTCTGCAACATGTCCAAACAATCTCAATATCATTTTGCTCATATTTTCCACAACAGAGGTAACTCCTATAATCTCCAAAATAACCTCATTCTTAATCATTTTGCAGCTAGTATGCCCACACATCCATATCAAAATCCTCATCTCCGCAACATGCCAATGTTGAACATATGAGGTTTTGATTGGCCAGCACTCCATTACATACAACAAGGATGTTGTAACCACAATTTTTGTAAAACATACCTTTAAGTTTAGGTTGTACCTTCTTATCACACAAAACCCAGAACCAAGCCTCCATTTAATTTATGCCAACACAATGCGATGCGTAACATCATCATCAATGTCCCCACTATCCAGGAGTAGATACCCAAGATACATAAAACATATTATCTTTGAAATATTTTGTGTGGCAAGCCTCACTTTCACATCTTCTTCATCAAACTGAACATTCAATTTGCACTACAACTTTTTTTGTTGGTGCTGATGTACTTGAATTTTTTAGACTCCAGAGTTTCTCTCCAAACCACTAACTTCCATAGGAATAGTATATTTTCTAATGCATTGTACAATTCATCACTTAAACATACTAGATGCAAATAACACTTCTCCCACATACCAAAAGAAAAGGGTAATGACTATACACATCTTACCACATTTACTATGGGACTCCATCCTCATTAGAACTCTTTTTTTCCACTTCTATTAGATAAGAGTATCCTTAAAATATTTTCTTATTAAGTTTTAGATTGGAACAACATTGGATTTCTAAGTAAATGGCATAATATCTGGGTGAATACATATTGAAGGCTCTTATGGTCAGTGAACACATCTACGTGAACACCATACAAGTAATATTTCCAAATCTTAAGTGCAAACACCAGTGCTGCAAGCTCGAGGTCATGAGTCAGATAGTTCTTCGCATGCACCTTAAGCTGTCTAGAAGCATATGCTATAACCTTATCTCTCTGCATCAACACACAACGTAGGCCAACTCTGGATGCATCACAATAGGTAACATAACCGTCTGAACCCTCTGGTAGAGTCAAAATGGGAGATGTATGTAGTCAACCTAGTTTTAAGTTCTGCAAAGCTTTTCTCACAATCATCTGACCACTAGAACTTGACCTTCTTCTAAGTCAACCTAGTCAATGGAGAGGCTATGGATGAAAATCCTTCCACAAACCTTATGTATTAACCCGCTAGACCCAAGAAACTTTTGATATCTGTAGGACAGGTAGGTCTGGGCCATTGTTTCACTGCTTCTAGTTTCTGTGAATCCACTCGGATGCCTTCGCTAGACACAATATGACCAAGAAAAGCAACTGATTGTAACCAAAACTCGCACTTGTTAAATTTTGCCAATAACTGGCTATCTTTGAGAGTTTGCAGAACAACTCTCAAATAACTCGCATGTTCTTCCTCAGTCTTAGAGTAAATGAGGATATCATCAATAAAGACGATAACGAACAAGTCCAAGTACTACTTGAACACCTTGTTCATCAAATCCATGAAAGCTGCAAGAGCATTGGTTAGTCCAAATGACATGACTACTAATTCATAATGAACATACCGAGTTCTGAAGGTTGGCTTCAAAATGTCACTATCTCTGACTTTAAGCTGATGATAACTCGATCTGAGGTCTATCTTTGAGAAATGACTAGCACCCTGAAATTGGTCAAACAAGTCATCAATCCTAGGGATGGGATACTTATTCTTGATTGTGACCTTGTTCAACGGCCTATAGTCAATGAACATTCTGAGAGAACCATCTTTATTCTTTACGAACAACACTGGTGCACCCCATGGCGAAATACTAGGTCTGATGAAGCCCTTATCTAGAAGGTCTTTCAACTGCTCTTTCAATTTCTTAACCTCAGTTGAAGCCATTCTGTAAGGAGGAATAGAGATAGGCTGGGTATCTGGAAGGAGATTAATTCCAAAGTCAATTTCCCTATTGGGAGGAACTAAGGTAAGATCTTCTGGAAACTCATTAGCTAGAGAAACTGACTCAAGAGTTGGGGTTTTAGAGCTTCAATCCTTAACCCAAACTAGATGATAGAGATAACCCTTAGAGATCATATTTTCGTGGTTAAGGTAAGAAATGAATAAGCTACTACCCTTCCATTCTAAGGTTGGTTCATCTTGAAACTGAAAATGAACAACCCTAGTTCTACGATTGACTGAGGCATAACAGGAATGTAACCAATCCTTGCCTAGAATGATATCAAAGTCTACCATTTCTAACTCTACAAGATCTACTGAGGTAACTTTCTGGGAGACTGTGATAGGGCAATTTCTGTATACCCATCTATCTAAAACTATGTCACCGACAAGAGTAGTGACTGAGAAGGGTTCTGAAAGAGTTTCTGGACTGACACCTAAGATTACTGCTATATTGGTAGTTACAAAGGTAAGAGTAGCCCCTGGATCTTTCCACTGACTGTACCATATGGGAGCCACATCATTAAGCTAGTAGGATGCCAACTCAACCTTCCCATTACTACTAACTTGTATCACTCCAAATATTTCCTTAACCTTATCAAAGAAGTTTTATGGGTCCTCACCAACTTATGACCCTAAAAACTCAGGTGGATTAATCCTAACAAAACTGGAACTCTATCTGTCATTGATCCACCATTTCTATTAGTAGGAACTGAAACATGATGATTATCTGGTTTGTCATACACTGAGCCAAAAGTTGAATGACATTCTGAAATTCTGTGTTCAAAACCTCATGGTCTGGGACTAGAGGAATTGCGTTAGCATTGCGTGCATTAGCATTCCTTGTGTAAGCGCTATGAGGAGGCATTATCTTAAGCGCATAACGATGGATTAGAAAGGAGATCATACCAACGCACGATAAGAATATCAAGAAAGTAAGGTCTTCCTAAAACACTTCATAAACAACCTCTCATTATATGTGGTGCATTTCACACCCATGAAAAGAAATCTACTTAGTGTGGCTTTTCAGACATCCTAGGACTCTTAAACCTAATACTCTGATATCAAGTTTGTCAAGCCCCGAGGATACGGACCTAGGATCATAAGTAACCCCAAGCTAACCCTACTGGCATGACATGAGCATACTAAGACTAATAATCACTGATGCGGAAGCTAATCATAAGTAAATCTAAAATCATAGGAAATACCCATCTACTAAAACTGAATATATCAAATTTGAGAGTTTAATACAAAATAAATATCAAACCCAAATACTTAGTTGAATCTAACTATATCTAAAAATAGCCTCTAACTGACTAGAAGTGTTGGGATATGCCCCAACTAAGTCTAGCAAATACGAAACTAAAGGACTAAAAATACTGAAAAGAAACTCATGACTATTGTCCTCGGAGAATGAGGACTCACCACTTAATAGAACAAATAAGCAATGATATAATCTGAACATGATATAGATGTTGAATACTGAACTATCGTAGTGCCAAGACCAAGTTCATAACATGTTGAAACTGAAATACTAAATGTACTGATAACTAGTCAATGCAATAGAGTCTGACTAAAATGTGGGAGCTACTAATAACCGACAATTAAACCACATGAGCTAAGAGTGGAGTCTGATGTATACGCCCCATCGAGAGGACCCAATATACCCTGCCAAAGGTATAAAGGCATGCTGGCGTGATCAATTAAATAATGCCCACGGAGGGGAATTACAACCTACGTGGCTCATAGTTCTGGGACTATTCAATTACGCTGAACCCTAGTCCAACTCGGTATTATGCTACTCCCAATAGATTAGGTGATTAACCCATTATGACTAAATTTATGTATTATACTGGATAACTTAAATTGACATGCAAACTCAGAATGCAACAATTAAACTGATATTGAGACATTAATAACTGAGGCATGTATAACTGGATAACTGAAATATCTGACCTAGCATGTGTAATTCAATAACTAAACAATTATATAGGTAGGGTTTTGAAATTCATGCAAGAAATGAAGTAATAACTTTATAATCTAATTTGGAACATTTTAATAACTAATTCATGATAATCTGCTGAAGTTCTAGAAACTCTAGGTCTAAATAACAATAGGATAATCAAGAATCTAACTGAATTCTAGGGACGTAATGGGCGAAAGGAACCCACTAGTGAAATCCCACATACCTGGTGACGAATTCCACAGAGAAATCTTTTGATATCAAGGCTGGAACTGATGGAATCTAGTTGCGTTCTTGAAATAGGTTTCTTGACTTCTTTCTCCTCTTAGCATTCTAATTTTTGTAAGTTGTGATTAAATAATTTACGTATGTAAGTTCTAGTTATGTTTCTAGGAGAAAACTAACCAAAAACACGTAGTTTAGGGTTAAAACGACGTAGTATAGGGGTCCAACACATAAGGAAAAGACCGAAAGACCCTTGACTTAAAATCTACTGAAGCGACCTATGAACTGATCGACGATCTGTCAATGGATCCATGATCCGTCCTGTCAGTCCGTCGATAGCTTCAGAGACTAGGTTATGAGGGTCTCGACCTACTAACTGATCGACAATCCATCGATGGATCCATGATCCATCATGTCAGTCCGTCGATCAACTTTAGAGACCAGGTTTTGAAGGTCTCGACCTACGAACTGATCGACGATCCGTCATTTCAGTCCGTGGGTCATTCCTTAGAATGGTTTTTGTCTGAATTTTTGGGGATGGTTGGATATGCGAACCACGGACCACCAGCATGGGTCGTGGGTCATCCTACGGTCCGTGGGTGTGTAACACTCCGGAAAATGATAAGTTAAACAGGAGCCTAAACGTGGGATGAACTTCATGGATGAGAGTATAGGGGTCAAGTCCATAAGGCAAGTGCCATGGCCAAGGTGTAAAGCCAGAGCCAAAGGGACAAGGTTGCCCCTATCCATTAGATACTGCCTCAACCTTCACGAGAAGAACCACGAGTTGTGGTCCTCACCACGACTTGTGAAGGTGAGGGTGGTCTTGTCTTAGCCAAGGAAGTTGATCACCAATTTCCCTAGCTACAGCCTAAAATCCCACGGCTATCACGACGGTCCGTGGTCGTGACCACGACCATGGGAGGTGCTCGTGGAGTTGCCTTAGGCAAATGAGCAAGGCCCCAATTGGAGAGGCTAGTCCCTCAAGGACCACGGGAGGGAACACGGCTCATGGAGCCCCTCATGTTGATGCCTTGGGTGTGTAGGCCTTGTGCCATTTTTTAGAGGCTACTACCTTAACCCTCCATGGGGATGACCACGTGTCGTGGTCCACTTCACGAGCCGTGAAGGGGTCCGTGGAGATGACTTGGGCTCATGATCCAAAGTCCCCAAACCCCAATCCACTGTCCCAATCTTCACGAGAGGGACCACAAGTCGTGGTCCTCACCACGGCTCGTGAAGATGGGTGTAACAAATGTACGGGGACCTTTAGTGAGGGTCAATTAAGTCCTTCCCTATTTTCGTCAATTGAAGTGAAGGGTATTTTGGATATTTTATGGGGTGGATTATATAAGGTTTTAAGTCATTTTTCATCTATTTTCAAGACCTAACTCAAACTCCCAAAATAAATTCCAAAATCCTCTCTTATCTCTCTAAGAAGTTTCTCCATTAAAGAACAAAGAAGAATGTCAAGGTTAGGGTTCAAAAACTAGGGTTTTTATTATAGCTGCGGGTTCTTCCTAAAAACATTTTCATTATGTTATATGATGTATATTATGGACGATTTGACATTTTAATGGCTATTTTATAGTGAAACCCCTCATGAACCCATGAACTACCCCATGACCCCAATTTCATGATTTTCAATGAAGGTGTTGATGTAATATGATTTCTACTATGAATTGTGGTTTTGATTAATTTGGTTATTAAACCTTGTCTTATTCATGTTGATAATAGTATATCTTAAATGTAATTGTGAGACTCTGTTCATGACCTTGAAAGGGGTAAATTGTGAAGCATTGTTCATGATTGTTGATTGTTATTGATGAACTTATGAACTGATTTGAAAAGTGAGAACCTATGACTATTGTGTGAATTGAGGTGTTGTTGGAAGACTAATTTCCCCTATCCTTACACATGTTTATGTATAATTTGTCTAAGATGATGTTGATGTTGTTGTGCTGATTGAAAGGCTAATCCTCATGAAAATACTATGAATAATGAGGTGAAAGTTACTCACCCTATAATGATGTTTCTAAGGTGAAAGTTAGTTCTCGCTTAAATGAATCTATGAGCTAGTTAGTGAATTGTATTGAACGAAGGGTAAAGTATGCGTTCACACATGTAGATACAAATCCATGCTAATTATGTATAATGGGGAAATAATGCTTAGTACCGAGTAGATATGGACAATGAGGAAAAGGCCCCTCCACTAATGCAATAAGTTGGGTCATCAATAGTAAACTCATGAGATGGAAGTTCCCCCGCTAATGCAATAGGTTGGGTTTCTAGTAGCAATATCCCTATCCCATAACTATGTGCCAAACATAGGACTTAGCTACTGGATCCACTTAGAAGATAAATATGGTTCGTTCTACCTTTAGCAAGTAAAAATTCCTTCTTTCGATGTGGGGTTAAATGACATCAAATTCCTTGTAGCTCACATGGTCTATGTCGGTTATTACTAATCTTCCCTAATAATATTAATAATAAGATAATGGATATGATGGGAACTATACTATGACTTATTAATGGGTTTACTTGGTAGGAGTGGGGGTATGGGACCTCACTTTTACATTGCACAAGGAGACTCATTAGGACGTTATGGAATGGTTTTCCTTATGGTATGATAAGATATGAATAGATGACTATCTTTGTTTTTAGCTCATATACTTGTATAATTCCTCATTTATGATTACGGATCATCGTAAGCTTGAATATGATGTTAATGAATATGTGGCTTCAAAGGGATGCTCAGTAAGGTTGGTATTATGGGATGCCAACTAGACATTCCACAAGTGTCCTTATAGGTTGTTAAGGTATGGATAATATTATGTTATGAATGCATTGTGACTATAGCTTGTCTTCTATGTTGGAAAATGCATGTTGGCTTTCCAAACTTGATAAATGCATACTTCCAAGAAAAATGTCCTATTTAGCATATTTAAATGTTTTTTATGCATGTTTCCATACTTAGTACATAGTTGTGCTAACCCCTTATTTTTCTACATACTAAGAGTGTAGATCCCGGACGTTGATTCATTACTCCCTTCTTTAAAGTAAAGGTAACGTCTACTATTCCCTAAGTTTTGGTGAGTCCTCCAGTTCGAGGACCAGATGTTTATTTCAGTCTAAGTTTCATTAGTATTTTCTTATGTTAAAACTTTCATTTATGTAAAGGGTTAAGTACCTAACTTCGTACTCTTGTGTTTAGATGGTTTTAATGAGACAAGTCTAGTATTTCCACAACCCTTTCCATATGGAATTTGAAGTTTGACTTCTATTTAGAAAAGTTTTAATTTTCCGTATTATTTAATATGACATTATATGTATGATTATGCTAAGGGATTGTATGCGACCCCTTCAGGGTCAACTATGCCATGTTACGTCTAGGAGGTAACCCCGGGTCGTGACAAACTTGGTATCAGAGCATAAAGTTTTGGGAAAAAAATCTAGGATTGATGTCTTGTGAAACCACATAAAATAGAGTTTTGTTCATGAGTGTGAAGCGCGCCATACTTATGAGTGAGAGGTTGTAGGATGGTTAGGAATTTTCCCTTCTTACATTACTCTCTATTCATGCTTGTAATCCTATCCCTATGATCTCCTTTCTAATCCTTTTCTTAGGATTACAGGAAATGAATACAAGGAGAGGTAATGCAAGGAGAGGGCAAGAGGAGAATTTCAATGAGGGGAATCCTCTCCAACCTCCTCTGAATCCTCAAGTGCCTGATGAAGTGGGAGTTATGACTAATGTGGAGATTAGGATGGCTCTCAAGACCCTGACTCAGGCTTTGATGGATCAAATCACTAGGGATGCAAGAGTTCAACCGAATCTGAATTCTAGCACAATCGCTTCTAGGATTAGGGATTTCACTAGAATGAATCCCACATTTCATGCCTCCAAAGTGGATGAGGATCCACAAGGCTTTCTAGATGAAGTGTTGAAGGTGTTGATGCTATGGGAGTAACTAATTGTGAAAATGCAGAATTGGCCGCCTACCATTTGAAGGACGTAGCTCAGGTTTGGTATGAACAGTGGAAAGGGGAGAGAACTGTGAGAGAGGGCCCAATTGATTGGGAAGCATTCAAGTCGGCTTTCCTTGATAGGTTTTTCCCACTTGAATTGAGGGAGAGAAAGATGAAGGAATTCATCAACCTTCGCCAAGGAGGTTTGACTGTGAAAGAATATGGCCTTAAGTTCACGCAATTGTCTAAGAATGCTCCAACCTTAGTGGCACACTCGAGGGCCAAGATGAACAAATTTGTTATGGGGATATCTCCTTTGATGGCAAACGAGTGTCGTTCGGCAATGCTCATTCCAAGCATGAACATTTCACGCCTTATGATTCATGCCGAACAGATTGAGGAAGAAAAGCTTAGGCAGGCTGGTAGAAAAGTGAAGAGGACAAGAGTAGATGATAGCAATTCATCTAAGGGCAGATTTAAAGTTCAAGGCAAACCAAGGTTTAAGAAGAGGTTTTCTAATCAAGGTACCACTAGTGCTTCTAATGTCAACAAAGAGAGGTGCCTACTCCTAAGCCACAGGGTGGTAGTGGATGTGGTTCTTATGTGGAAAGACCTACATGTTCCAAATGTGGTAAGAAGCATGTGGGAAAATGACCTATCGGTATGGGTGCGTGCTATGGAGTTGGAAAGGATGGACATCAAAGAGGGAAATCAAGCCCCTCCAAGTGGTTCTAATTTGGATGCTCCGAAGAAGAGTCACTTTTATGCTCTCCAGTCCCAAAGTGATCAAGAGGGATCCCCAAATGTTGTTACTGGATTGTTGCAAGTATTTTCCATTGATATTTATGCATTGTTAGACCCTGGATCTACTTTATCTTTTGTTACACCTCTGGTAGCTATAAAATTTGATGTACTCCCCGAAACTCTAATGGAACCTTTTTCAGCTTCTACCCCAGTTGGTGACTCAGTTGTTGCAAAAAGAGTCTATAGAAATCGCCCTATTTCTTTACCTCATAGAGTTACTTGGGTTGATTTGTTAGAGTTAGATATGTTGGACTTTGACGTCATCTTGGGGATGGATTGGTTGAGTGCATGTTTTGCTTCCATTGATAGTATGACTCGGGTAGTAAAGTTTCAGTTCCCTGATGAGCCCATTTTTTAATGGAAGGGGGGAGTTCAAGTCCTAGAGGTCGATTCATTTCATGTCTAAAGGCTTGTAAAATGATTTATAAGGGTTGTATCTATCATATAGTAAGGGTTAAGGACGTTGAGTCTGAGACTTCTCCGTTAGAGTTGGTCCCCATAGTAAGGGAGTTTCTTGAGGTTTTTCCTGATGACTTTCCCGGTGTTCATCCATAACGGGAAATAGACTTTGGCCTTAATCTTATACCAATTACAAAACCCATATATATTCCTCCTTACCGGATGGGCCCGGCTGAATTGAAAGTGTTAAAAGTTCAACTCAAGAATTTGCTAGATAAGGGTTTTATTCAACCAAGCATATCTCCATGGGGTACACCGGTCTTATTTGTGAAAAAGAAGGATGGGTCCCTTAGGATGTGAATTGATTAACGCCAGCAGAACAAGGTCGCTATAAAGAATAAATACCCGCTCCCTAAAATTGATAATTTATTTGACCAACTCCAAGGGGCGAGTTATTTTTCGAAAATTGACTTACGTTTGGTCTATCACCAATTAAGGGTGAAAGATATTGATATTCCTAAAACAGCCTTTTGAACTAGGTATGGTCACTTCAAATTTTTAGTGATGTATTTTGGTCTAACAAATGCTCCGGCAGCTTTTATGGATCTTATGAATGGGGTGTTTAGACAATATCTTGATTCATTCGAGATAGTTTTTATTGACGATATTTTGATCTATTCTAAGAGTGATGGTGATCATGTCGTCCAGATTTGGACTTCACCAGGCCCAGGCGTCAGATAACGGGACCCTTCACGGGTCATGGTCACAACGACGGGCCGTGGTGGCGTCCATAGTGTCAGACCATTAGACCACCCAGCTTGGCCCTAGAGCACCCAGGTCTAACTGAAGACCACAAACACTTTTATGGTCCGTGGTCCTTCACACAGTCCATGGGAGATTCCGTGAAGTTTAACCAGTAGACTCCCAATATGAAGCCTCTAGACCTCAGCCCAAGAGAGTACCACGGGGACCTTCACAGTCTGTGGTCCTCCACCCGGGCCGTGGTAGTGGCCGTAGTCCAGACCCCCAAGTTTTCAGAACAAAGTCCAGACAACTACCGACTTCACGGTCCGTGGTCCTTTTCACGGTCCGTGAAGATAGTTGTGGTCACCCCGTCTGCAGTTTAAGTCAGGATTATTTCGGTCTTTTCCTTATTTGTTGGACACCAATATACGTCGTTTTAACCCTGAATTTTGTGGTTTTAGTCAGTTTAAGCCTAGAAACATAACTAGAACTTACCCAAGTCGGATCTTTAATCAAAACATAGAAAATTAGAAGCGAAAGGAGAGAAAGAGACAACAAACCCTAGTTCAAGAACGCAACAAGTTTCCATCAGTTCCAGCCCCGAAATTGAAAGATTTCTCCTTGGAATTCATCACCATGTATGTGGGATTTCACTAGTGGGTTCCTTTTGCCCATTAGGTCCCTAGAATTCAGTGTGATTCTCGATTCCATGATTATGAATAGACCTAGGGTTTCTAGAATTTCGACAAATCATCATGAATTAGTTATTTAAATGTTCCAAACCAGATTATCATGATATTGCTCAGTTTATTGCATTAATTTCAGAACCCTAGCTATGTATTTCTTTAGTTTTTGAATTACACATGCTAGGTCAAATATTTCAGTATTTAGTTATACATGCCTCTATTTATGAATGCATCATTATCAGATTAATTGTTGCATTCTCAATTTTGCATGTTCGGTTTTGAGTTATCTAGTATTACATAAATTCAATCATAATGTGTTAATCACTTAATCTATTGGGAGTAGCATAATATCGTGTTGGACTAGGGTTCAGTGTACCCATATAGTCCCAGAACTACGAGCCGCGTAGGTGTAATTCCCCTCCATGGGCATCATTTAGTGTTCACACCAGCATGCCTCTATACCTTTGGCCGGGTATATTGGGTCCTCTTGATATGGTGTATACATCGAACTACACATTTAGCTCATGTGGTTTTATTATCGGTTATTAGTAGCTCCCACAGTTCAGTCAGACTCTATTGCATTGACCACATTTACATTTCATTCAGTATTCAGTCAGCATGTTACAAATTGGTCATTGCATTCAGTTAGTTCAGATTCAGTATCGCATCTTATGCATATTATACTTGCTTTATCGCTTGTTCAGTTATCTGTCTTATTCAGCTTTACTTTATACTGCATGCTTAGTACCTTTCAAGTACTGATGCATACGTGCACTACATCTTCTCGTGATGTAGGTTCAAGTTCTCAGCATCCAGATCACGCTAAGATCAGTCCCCGATCTCCAGTCAGCAGAATCAGTGGTGAGTCCTTATTCTTCGAGGACAATAGTCATGAGTTTCTTTTCAGTATTTTCAGTTTTACTACACTTAGCTGGGGCCTGTCGCAACACTTCTAGTCCGTAGAGGCTATTTTCAGACATAGTTAGTTTCAACTTAGTATTTGAGTTTGATATCTCTTTTGTATTAGAACTCCATATTTTTATATTCAGATTTAGTATGTGGGCATTCCCCATCATTTATGTTTATTTAATATTTTAAGCTTCCGCATTCAGTTTATTATTCTTAGTATGCTCATATTATGCCAGCAGGGTTAGCTTGGGGTCACTCGTGATCCTAGGTCCCGTGTCCGCATCCAAGGGGTAGCCTTGGGGCGTGACAAACTTGGTATCAGAGCATTAGGTTTAAGAGTCCTAGGATGCCTGAAAAGCCGCACTAAGTAGAGTCCTTTTCATGAGTGTGAAGTGAACCACATCTAATGAGAGGGAGGCTACAAAGTGCTTTAGGAAAAATCTTCATTTTCTTGTTAGTCTTATCATGCGTAAGGTATGATCTAAAATTCCATTCTAACTCGATGTTCTACATTTTAGTGTGATCATGCCTCCCCGTAGAGCTAACGCAGGAATGCAAATGCCAGAAATGCAAACGCAGCTCCTCCAGTTCTAGATCAGGAAGTCTCAAATGCTGAATTCAGGAATGCCATTTAGATGTTGGCTCAGAGTGTCGCTAACCAGAACAATCAGCGGGTTCAAGCTCGTGTGAATGCAAATGGTGGATCAGCAGCAGCGAGGGTCCGTGACTTTGTTAGGATGAATCCGCCTGAGTTCTTAGGATCGCAGACTGGTGAGGATCCCCAGAATTTCTTGGATGAGATCAAGAAGATCTTTGAAGTGATGCAGGTCACT
>JAJOOO010024732.1:0-25057 GCA_029582685.1 Solanum piurae
TTAAATGTATAAAAAAGAGCTATCAATATTTTATTGGACTAGTTTTTCGACACGTGTGTTGCACGTGATTACCAATTCATAAAATATATGTTATAATAAATAAAATCGCTTATTATTACATGTGGCACAGTTTTTGTTTTGTTAAACTTCAAAGCCACCTAATGCTATCTTTTAGTGTTGTTTAAATGTATAAAAAAGAGCTATCAATATTTTATTGGACTAGCTTTTAGACACGTGTGTTGCACGTGATTACCAATTCAGAAAATATGTCATAATAAATAAAATCGCTTATTATTACATGTGGCGCAAATTATTTTGTTAAACTTCAAAGCCACCTAATCCTATCTTTTAGAGCTGTTTAAATGTATAAAAAAGAGCTATCAATATTTTATTAGACTAGTTTTTTGACACGTGCGTTGCACGTGATTACCAATTCAGAAAATATATGTTATAATAAATAAAATTGCTTATTATTACATGTGGCGCATATTTTGTTTTGTTAAACTTCAAAGCCACATAATCCTATCTTTTAGTGTTGTTTAAATGTATAAAAAAAATCTATCAATATTCTATTGGACTAGTTTTTCGATACGTTGCACGTGATTAGCAATTCAGGAAATATATGTTATAATAAATAAAATCGCTTATTTAAGCAAAGATTTGAATAATTAACTTTGCACAAAATATTGTTGCAGATTCATTTGTGAATGTTTAATGTGGATCGTCATACATATATCTCTTATTCACGCGAACCTATGAAGATGGTCAATGAAATTTTTTATTAGTAGTTAAATGCAATAATGTATATAATTATTTCAATTTGAAGAGGTTCAGTCATATAATTAGTCATATCTCACTAATATTACCTTGTAGACGATATTTGTTGTATATGTTTATTGTCATCTAAGCATACGTGTGTTGCACTTGTATTCCACGTTAAATTGTGTAGATGTCATATGAACATGTGAGAGAACAACTACATTTTATTTTGGGAAAAAGAACAAATATACTCCCGAACTATCGTAAATGGTATGCAGATACCCTCCGTCATACTTTTGGGATATTGGTGCCCCTGCCGTCCAAAAACTAGAGCATATATGCCCTTCACTCTAACGGAAGACTAAATAGGGACGCGTGGCGCAACCTTATCTGTCGATAAATGTCGGATTGGTGGATAAAATTATGACATGTGTATGTATGTTAGTATAAAGGGTATATATGATCTAGTTTTTGGACGACAAGGGCACCAATGTCCCAAAAGTATGGCAGGGGTATTTGCATACCTTTTACGATAGTTCGGGGGTATATTTGTCCTTTTTCTCTTTTATTTTTTAGAACTATTTTTTTGTATATTAATTTTTATTTTATAAGTTATAACATAATAGATGTCGTTCTTGTTGTTGGCTCTCATATTTGACTTCACGATTGATTGTGTACATAAATAAAAGATAGTTATCTGACTGCCCATAGTTAACTGGAAAAAAACTAAAAATTAAAATTACCGAATATATTCTATCTGTGAAATCACATATATAATCACCTGTTTACCTTACACTCAACAAAGATATAGTTCCATATCCTTGTAAACGATTTTCAATTTATTCAACCAAGCATGATTCATCCAAAGAAAAATAACAATACCGTGTTATTAGATATATAGGGGCGGTAATATGAAAAATTATTAGTCAAAACTTAGTATAAGAAAAGATGAAAGATAGAAATAATTCATGTAATAACTATGGGAATTCATAATATTATAACTAAAAAATGTAAAAGAGTGTGAATAACGTTTGAAATAATTAGTAATAACTAAGTTAATTTATAATGTTATAACTAAAGAATTAAAGTGCAATAGCTGGATTTCTAAAAAAAAAAATACTTACATAAGTAAATAGGATTTAAATTAATGTTACTATTTTTTATTGTTATAGATTTTAATTTAGTGTAGGGACAAGATGAAAATGTTTATTCCATATTACTGAATATAAAATTTATTTTATATATATATATTTGCATTAATGTAAATATTTATCTCATAAAAATTAGCTATTAAATAAATAATAAAAGTTAAACTACTACAAACTTCAACTGGCGTTATTACAAGTCATATGAATTTTTCTTCGTCTAATATACTTAGATATTAAGAAATAGTAATAAGTAAAACAAATGGGAAATGTTTATATAATAATATCTATTTTGAAGCAAACTTCGTGTAATATCCCGTAACTTAAAATACATTTGCGACTCGTAATCACAAATGCATAGATGTGATATCGGGGGAGGTATATCATTGAAAATGGTTAAGCATACCATGTAACCCTTATATTTAGTCATTTGAAGGGTTAAACAAAAGTTTTAGGCCAAATAGATCATTAAAGAAAAAATTAAAGTTTAAAAGTTCATTGTGGAGGAATACTACAAATGATCTCATTTCTCATCTGACTTTGAACGAGCATATCTCCTAGTATTTGAGTCTAGTTTCCAGCAAAACAAACCGCTCGTTAAAACGATATCGGACTAAAAAGTTATGTTCATTCTATGACAGACGCGCGCACTGCCCAATCACTGCGGGACATGTGGCACTTTAGAGAAAGTCTGCCAAACTTGTTGTTTTTATATTAGAAGTTTGGGATAAACTTTCTCATATACTCAAGAACGTGTAAGGACTGGTTTCAAGTGATTTCTTTAAGTTTTTCTCATCTTCAATCCACCAAAGCTTAAGGTAAGTTGATTTCTTCAAGAATCAAGTGTCTTCCTCTCCATAGACCTATAGATATACTTAGCTAAGTGTTTTCTTGAAGGAAAAAGTATTGTTCTTGGAGAATAAATAAGGGCAGGGGCTGCTTCTCTTTGATATATAGGTATGAATCATCTTCTATATTCATAAATAGTATTCCAAGGATGCTTTAAGTATAATTTACGGGTAGGACTCACGGGACGGTGATAGGAAGCCGTGAGTCTATGTTTTACCCATTGTATTTGATGTTTTGGTGAGGAGGGAGTTTGTAGAAGGTTGTGTTGGCTGTTGTTTTGACCAAATGAGAGGTCAATGGTATTGTATTGGGGAGGTAAGCTGGATACATTAAAACGGAAGGCGAGGTATAGAGAACGCGACTATTATAGTTCTTGAAAGTTTATCGCTCACCAAGTGTTTGATGAAATTTCTAAATCGCTAAGAATATGTTGTAGCTAGTTATATGAGCTCATATTATTTTAATTTATGGCATTAGTTCTCTACCAACTTAAACTATGAGCTTATAAAGTAATTTGACAGCATTAACAAGGAACCGATGGGATGGTGATCGGAGGCCATGTGTTTTACTTTTATGTTAAGTGTGGATGATTAATGGGTCTGGTTCTTTATGGTTAAAGTATGAGGAGTAATACTGAACATGTAAATAAGTCATAAGCCTACTTGGAATGTAGAGAAAGAGAAGGGTGTGGTGATACACCATTCATCTGTGGTAATTATTAAGATTGTCGCTTGCGAACCATTATTGTGTTTTTGGCATTGTTGTGATTCTTGATTAGTTTCTTATACTATCCTTTTATGACTTTATGTTATAGATAAAATTGTCAGCAAAGGAGTTTGACGACGTAAGATAGTAAATCCCGAATTAAGGTATGCAAAGTTGAAACCTCTTTTGCCCTTAAGGCACGACCTAAACTCGCATGTTCTTCCGATAAATGTCACTATAGATTTTATAAACCCTCTCATGTTGAGTCCTAAACCTATAGAGTTATAGTACTCTTCAATGAAGCAATATATTTCACACAACTACATTTGTCCACAATTGGAACTCTTAAAAGTTAGCGGTGTACATGTTGCATAAATTTAAAGAAAGCAGCCAGCCATAGACTGTTCGTAAGTGCATAGGTCACCAGACATATGATTCTCAAGCTAAAGAATGTAATCACAAATTGTATCACGAGCTATGTGATTAATGAATTAATTATTATAAATAATTGCAAGCAGTTGAGATTATAGACTACTCCACAGCGTAGGGTGGGTATATTTAGGGCTACTACGTGCGACGCTACTCTGTGCACAGAATTCAGATATGGTCAGCTAAAATTTTCCGCCGTGGATTCACTTGACTAATACAGGCATGCGGGCAGACCATACAGGAGCCCTGAGGGGCGTACCTTGATAGACCTCGTTATCATACTATGAGATTTCACGCGTGGTCGTGACAGTGGGCTACAGATGCCATACAGGGTTCACTAATCGCCGTCAGTAGGCCATCATGTGATTCTCTGACAGTTAGCTTTACAAAGAGCAAAAAAGCGATTTAATGAAGTAAAGTTATCACCTAGGCAAATTATAGGGATTATATATATATATATAAAAATGACTAAGCCATAAACGTTCGATGAGGACCATTGAGGTTGGTCACAATTTCAGTTACAGATTATGTCTCCTGCATACACATGCTCAGATTTGCCTATCATGATATTTGATGTCTACTTGTTATTCAGTTTGCTTTACATACCAGTACATGTTTGTATGTATTGACGTCCCTATTATTTTGGCGTTTCATTTGTATCACTACAGGCTCAGGTACTCAGGACAACAAGCATTTTCAGTAGATTAGAGACTTCCAGTTTAGCAGTTGGTAAGCTCCACCGCTACCTGGAGCTATCAGATACTTAGAGCCTATATTTTGCTACATATGTTCATATATCAGAATGGGTATGTCGGGGCCCTGTCCCGACTAGTTATCAGATTCTCAGAGGCATACTCTTTAGAGGCTTCGTAGACTTTGTCTTGTTTCCGTTGTAAAGTAGCCCAATGGGCCCTTTTGTTATTTATGTTTTAGTATGTGTCTTCATATAGGTTCCGTTGCTTATGAATCTTCAACTTCGGCAAGAGATTAGTAAGATATCTAGCAGGTGATTGTGTATATCCTTGATGTCTGCCCCTTTCTAGTTAGGAGTGTGACACTTCGTGACTATCTAAATCACATAAGTAGCATTGATAAATAAAGTCATTTTTATGTCTTGAGCATCAACAAACAAATCGTGACAATTCTCTAACTTTTGAGAATTCAAATAATTTTGGAAAAAGATATTCAGAAGCATATTTGCATCACAAGAGAAACTGTTTAAAAAACAAATGAATTTAGACTACATCATGTTAACTTTATATATTGGAACATTACATACCATTGTATATATTAAGCAAGAAAATAACTATTATATCTTCAAATATTATTTCCCTCAAGTACTCGAGGTTATGGAATATATCCTCTTAGAATAAAATGATTTACTTCATCAGAATAGTGGTACCTCACATTCCGCTAAACTTCGAACTCACTCAACGACAATAAATCAGACAAAAATTTTTAAAATGCAAGAAGATTAAAATTGTGGTTGAAAAATGAGAGGAAGCCCCTCTATTTATAGTCAACAAAAGGTAGTATGAACAAATGTTTTTTGTGTCTTATCTGAAAAGTCGTGACCTGTCCGAGAAGTCACAACTCTTTGAAAAATTCACAACTTATTAGAAAAGTCACAACTCTTTAGGAAAGTCACAACTCATCGAAAAATCACAACTCTTTGAAAAAAGTCACAACTTATCAGAAAAATCACAACTCATCGAAAAAGTCACAACCTTTCAAGAGAACATATGCTATTCAAATAAATATAGATGGGTGTTTTAAGTTAGGGATATTATAGTAATTTAACATTCAAGTTAGGAGTTCATGTTTTTAAGGTAATATAAATATAAATATAGATATAGATATAGATAATACATAAACGTGCTCTTTAATTTGATTTATGCCCTCTAATTTTGGATATGTACAAATATACTCTTAAATTTATAATATAAAATATGGATACATTCGTCTTATATAAAAGACAAATTACAGGATATATTTATATATTATGTCTATTTTTTTTTACATCATTTTGCAAAAGTATATAGATTAATATTTTTAATCAGAAGTATACTTGTTTATAGTACTTTTTATTTATTTCTCTCAAAATGACTCATTTAATCAGTAGTAATACTTTACTAATTTAATTATTTACTAATTAAATTAGAAAAGTTAAAACTTGGATGTTGGATATAATAAGTTTTTTTTCCAGACGTCAGGTATTTTAAGGCAAAATTAATTTGTTAAAACTATAAAAATTTGGAACCTTAAGGAGTATATGCAAATGTATTTTAAATAAACTCAATTTTGTTATCGCTTCCTATTTATGAAGCATGTGTTCTCATTAATTTATTATTCAATATACTATATAGTTTTTAACTTTTTATGACCTGATGGGCGGAATTAAATGTACGGGAAAAAAACATTGTTTTCGTGGGTTCATTTTTACAAAGTAAATACATAATTGTTAGTAAAAGATAATGTAAAAAAGATAGATCGACTCATCAAGTTTCCATTGGATCCACGCAAGGAAAATCACTTGGCATTCATCATTAGTGAAGGTGCTGCTAAAGGGAGCGCTGATGCCATACACAAAAAGGAAGAGACTCATAGAGTGACGAATTTAAGTCGTACACTATCAGTGTGTTCTAACATCCCAATAAACGTCCATTTGAAGATGTATTTCTCACGAACTCTAAATTCTAAACAGCATGCCCGTTGTAATCCCACAAGTGGAGTCTAGAAACTCTGAACTCTAAAAATCAACAACATTATGTTCAAGAAACAAAATGAAAGTACACATAATTATTAGCTGAAGAAACAAAAGAGAAGTAGAGATTGATTGCACAACAAGGTCATATACAATGTCAAGAATGGAAAATATCTGATCATACTCTAGGAAGCTGAATTCTCCACAAGATGCCACTGCTTTACATTGAATATGAAAAATATGGATTGACATCAAGCTGTGGCTACAAGATCAGGTTCAGTGGCAGGAGCAGGAACATACCAGCCATGATGGATCTCAACTGCTTTCTTTCTTCTAGCAAGACGAGATTTTCTTCTCGCGCCAGTGTTCCTGTGAAGTGTCCCAACTTTAACTGCTTTATCGATTGCGGAATATGCCTCTGCAATCAACTTCTCAACTGAAACAACTTCCTCTGACTCTGCACCGGTTTTCTTCTTCAATGTCTCCAATGCTTCCAAAACCTAGAAAAGAACAAAGGTTAGGTTCCATATGCTGAGATGAAGAAGCCTGTGATAGCTTAGATCTTTTTCTCGATGTGTTTATACACATTTCTGAAAATGCTTCTTCTTATCTTCCTCTAATTTATTAATTTCATGCTGTAAATGCAGCCAGGTGCAGTCCATGAAAGTTGACTTATGCCCATAAATCTATCTTTTATCAAAAGATCCATGAATCTGTTGAGTTCATTTCTAAGGTCGTGCTTACGGGAACTTAATCAACATTACTTTATTTAGCAATGACAATAATTTCATCACAAACTTCTCAGAATAGCGAATCTTCTCACTTGATTTGTTCATCACTCTCAAATACCATTAAATCTCCACTAATTAGTCAAGTACAACCAAATTTTGGTTCAAGTTCAAGTTCAAGTTTCCGTGGAGAAACAGCTCTTGTTAGTTACTGAACCCTTCCTCTTATTATAGTCTGAGATTTTTATCTCTTTGTCAATTCACTTTGCCGGATGGTGCAAGGGCATATCAAAGTAGCTTCTTACATCTTTTTATCTTAAAAACTAAGTAAAATGTTCAATTTATACAGTCATACAGATTCTGGGATCACCTAGCCTAGTGCACCATGTGTATTATTAAAGGGAATTATCTTCATATCCTGAATACCAATGACCCCGACAAACAATATTCCTCTTCCAGGACTCTGAAAATTAGGAAAAGGGTGAACGGAAGGAAACCAAATGAAAGCAAATTTGCTGACTCCATAAGAGAGCTCTAATAACTGCCAAATAGGCCTAAACAGTTGAAGCTATGACTCAGCATCAAAAGCTGGAGTTTGAAGCCATGCTAACTGCAGAATCATGACACTGCACTGCAACCCAAGGCACAACACTAGTCTTTGAGGTTATTGTTTTTCATTTTTCATCTTTATCCAATAGATTAGGATAGCTTTCACATTATTATCTAATAGATATGATTAGCTAAAATGAAACTGAAGGTAGTATTTGCAGCTTCAGAGAGTCGTCTAAGAATAAGACATGACTGAAAATGGTATTTTGCTCCAAAATTTCACCTTAGCATATTCAAGAGACATCTCTAAGAGCATAGAGTAAGTGCAAAAGGTGATTATATTGACATATGTATAACTCATATTTAAATGAAGGACAACAAAAGCCATGCAAGAGTTGCTTAGCGCAAATTCTTAATCCTAATGCATTACTATTTTATTGAAATTTAACTCGGTTTATTCTCTGCAGTTTCAATTTTGACCCTACTTTTGCCTCAAAGATCCAAACCCATCAGCAGTTTATTGTCTCAACAGTTACGGGAAAAATAGTGACTAAGACCTTAAAGATCAAAAAGGAAGAAATCAGATTGACATAAAATGGACTACTACCCAACTCTGCACTCATCCACTCGCTCTTCCATTGTTCCTTGAAACAATTGAATAAGACTTGGTGTACCATATGACACACATCCAAAGACTTAGAGAATGTTAGACATGCACTCAAATAAAATAAATATACAAACATCAGAACTTAACAAAATCTCAATGCTAAATCATTTTACGGGGCACGTTCACATAAAATAGGGACTCTATGTAAATATAGCTCTTCCTCAAATTGAGTTTTCTCTACTTCCCTAGAGGTCCCATCAAACTCCATTAACACTTCAAGCTACAAAGACGACAAGCAGCATCATTGAAAATTCTTTGTGCCCATTCATTCAAAATTCAGTTAGGAGGATCAACAGAAAAATTTTAAATAGTCAAAGAAAAAAGTTACTCAGACAATCCATCAAAATGCTTGCTGTAATAGATTACTGACTAAACAAGTACATAATTTCATCTAGCTTCTACAAGTATGTGGAAGGGGCAGAGATTGACCAATTCTGTTGTCTCACGGTAGACGTGTTCTGCACACAATTCTTATTCCATTTCAATGTTCCTTTAATTATTTACAGAATTCATTCAAATCTTTAAATCAACTTCAACCAAACGGTGAAGCAAGGAGGGGTTTATTTACCTAGCCTATCTCGACACCACAAGTGAAACTAAGAAGAAAAATTTCAATTGCACAATAAAAACCACATTACAAAAGAACTCAACAAAGCATGTTATATAAAAATATTAATAGGAACAATTCAAAACCAACGAAGTAGTTGACAGTTCGAACTTCAAACTAATAACTAAACATAATTAAACCCAAAAGTGAAAGCAACTTACAGTCTTAATCCTAGTCCTGACTTCAGATTTTTTAGCCTTGTGGTAAATTCTCCTCTTTTCAGCTTGTCTTGCCCTTTTAGCTGCAGAATCCGCTTTCTTTGTTGGAGCAGCTTCACAAACAATGGAACGACGAAACGGCATTTGCACCGGATTCAGTGAAACAGTTCCTGCAATTCAAAGAAAATCAATAGGACCACAAAATTCTAAATTCTACTAACCAATTTGAAACAAGTAAATACCCCAAAATAGAGTTAATTTCTCGTATAATCACTCAACTAATAGTTATTGTCTCCGAAAAATTGGAAAAATCAAACTCCCCCGCGCAAAATTCCCATTCCTAGATGCTAGCTTAATCTTTGAAAAATCAAAATAAAATATAAAAAGGGATTCTTGAACTGATGGGTTCGTTGAAAATGAAATTCATACCTTTAGAGAAGAGATTGAGAGAAGTGTTAGCAGAAAAACTGAGTGACCTAAATGCATCAGCATGTGGTCCATTGAGAGAAAGGGTGTTGAATTTTGTAGTAAAGCTCAAACAAGAAGAAGATAAGCAAGCTCCTGCCATGGCTTTTTCTCTGTGTTTCTCACACTCTCTACAGCAACAGCAAAAGCTGAAGAACTTTGTACTAATTGGTATCCCATCTTATCCTCACAACCTTATTTTCTTTTGATTTTGATTATGGGCTTGTGTTTGTGGAGGCTGATGTGTTATATGGGCCAAGTTTTATTAGCCCAACAAAAAAGAAAAGACCCACTAAGAGCAAAAGAGATGAGATCAGTCCATTACCGGTCGGGTGATTTACGCCTTTGAGGTGAGTGATTTTGAACTTTTGAGCCATGATTAAAGTTTCAAATTTAACAAGTTGTGATCCACAAACAAGACTTTAAGTTGTGACCGTGAAGGTTTATCCACGGGGTAAGCAAGGGAATAAAAGTTCAAGACCAACCATTTCCAACGCTATTTGGGCTTTAATTTCCTGCTATTGTTGTTGTGAATTAAACTCGTTTAAAACATATTAAGGTATCATAAAAAGGGATATTTGTGCCCAACACTGTTGCAATGCTAATTATCTCTCACTTAACGGATAATGCAGCAACTTCTATTTTATGATTTTACATATTAAGCACATGCGAAGCAATGACAACAATAACATATTCAATGTCTACTAAGATGGGGTCTAGAAAGGGTTACACAGACCTTATCATCCCTTGGGAGAGGTAGAAAGATTGTTTCCGATAAGACCCTCAGCTTAAAAAAAAGTGTTTTCAAAGATGGTTCTAAAAAATACAAAATATGAAAATGCAGAAGAGGAGAAAAGTATTGACGACAAAATAATAAAGATACCCAAAGTGAAGAGCACAACAGTAATAAAATACGATAATAATAGCACATAGTAGAGCCAACCAAGATTCGACGGAGTGTTTTCAGCTCAAAGTTGGCTCATCTAAGGAAACTGGAGTTCAAATATTTATCAATTCGGCATGACAAAGCAGTGAAGTCTCTTGAATGAGATCTTTGGAAGTGAATAAGGCCAATGAACTCGAATAGCTAAACCCAACTTTAGCAGTTAGCACCAAATGCCTACACACATAGTATACAGTCTTTGTTGCTGTTTGCCTACAGAAAAGGGAACATTTTACAAGGGACGTGAGCAAGCAAGTTGATCCACTATGTACTACTGAGGGTTAACATCTTAAAGCTGATACGTCATGGCTGAAATTAACACTTGTAACTTGTAAGATAGTTTCTATGATGTTGAGAAGACTAAAATCTCTGCTCAGTCATCACTGCAGGTTGTGCTTCAGAAAGCTTTCTTCCTAGATAAGGACCTCTGTTGATAGCTTCCTCCAGCTGCAGGAAAGCACATTATTATAACACAAATGTAGGAAAGCACACCATCAACGAGAGGAGAAAAGGAATAGAAAATTAAGAATCTTCGATGAAACAAACACTATGTCACTTGGGCTATCAGTCCTCAACCATCTTAAATGACGTTTACTTGGGCTAAAAGATTGTATTTATGTGAAGATTTACCTTGGACTTTCTGTAAATTATATCTCATTTCTTTCGCTCTCCTATTGCTACCATCGTGGCTAACTCATTTTTAATTTTTCCATGCAGTTGACAATAAATAGGCAAATGCACCAACTTGACCAGGCAGAGTGTTGGTTGGTCAATAACTTGCACGTTCAAAAGATGAAAGTAGCAAAAATGAGGATGTTGAGATGGATGTGTTGACATACTAGGAGAGATAGCATTAGAAACGAAGATATTCGGGGCAAGGTTGATATGACCTCCATGGTGGACAAGATGAGACAAGTCAAGTGAGGCTGAGATTGTATGGTCATGTGAAAAGGAGATGCACAGATGCCTCAGTGGGGAGGTGTGAGAGGTTGACCATGGTGAATTTGAGGAGTGGTAGAAGTAGGCCGAAGAAGTATAAACAAGACATGACACACCTACATGTTACCGAGGGCAAATTTCAAGGAAGCATGGCTCACTTGTTAGGCTTTTATGTATTTTCTTTTCTATGACCCACATAGGCACAGTGACTACCATATAAAGTGAAACAACTGAAAAGTAGACTCTTCCCCTGGTTTTATGCTCATTAAAATAAACTTCAAAGAAGACATGACCCTAGATAGGAGGATATGGAGGTCGAAGATTATGATATAAGGTTAGTAGGTAATAGAATTTTGTCTAGTTTCCTTATCAGTATTGCTATTATTAGTTATTACTCTTATTCTTCGATTTTACTAATACTTGTTGTTTCCTGTACTTCAGTTATCATATTATTTGTTGTTGCTTCTATTCCCTCTCAATTATTTTTCAGTATGTCTTCTTCACTACTGTATTTGTTTACATACTTGATCTTTGATATGCGTTACTTGAGCCAGGTCTATCAGAAACAACCACTCTAACCTCACAATGTAGGGGTAGGGCTGCGTACACACCACCCTCTCCAAACTCCACTTGTGGGATTACATTGGGTATGTTGTTGTTGCAAATTCACCGCGATACTTGCACAAATAAAAGTAAAATGCAAAAAATAGGTTGAACACCTGACATGCTTGTCTATATCTATAGTACGTAGGCATAACTATATGTATATACACGGTGAAAATAAGGACACGTCAGACTTCTATAACAGGGAACTCTAGGATTGAAGACCAATCCCATCTCAGATCCACAATGGACTATAAGTAATCTGTAAAGATTTGAGCACAAGTGATATAAATCAGGAAAGACGCACCTTTGTAGCAATACCCGAAAGTGCATTGTCAGCGATCAGTTTACTAGATGAGGTGAAAACTTTGTAGATTGACTGGCAACATTTGTGTCTTGCTTCCATACCTGAACATTAACCAACTTCAGGAAAATCCAAACTGCTTCAGAAAGGTTCACAGTTATTTTCTCAACATATAATTGCTCTTCAGGCGGTTAAACCGTGTCATCAATGATACTTATGGCATCATTTTGGGAAAGAAGAAAAGCCTCGAATATACTGGGTTTGGGCCTTATGATTCCAGCTGTTGCATATTTAGCCATTCAATTCGTTCTCTTAAAAGCTACATGTTCAACCCCTTATCTACGGGAAGTCATCGAGAGTTTTCTTTATATAAAAAGAAATTGTGATGGACACAAAAAGAAGAAAATGTTGCAATTGAAACCAGGTCAACTTTTGGTAATTCTGAATCTCTATATAACTGGAAAGGAAGTTCATGCACGTATACCATAGTTAAAACATAAATATTTCTCGAGCTTTAGAAATATATATTTGTAAACAAGAACGTGTATTATGTGAAATAGTTACAGCTTTACAATAGAATACATATAAGATATAAATGAGGACGCAGACAACTACAATTAAGGCCTAAATGAGGGTGGTCTTTCAATATCTGTCGAAGTCCTGCTTAGCCAGGTGAGTTGAAAAATCAATAGCTGATGATGCAACTTTTGTAGTACGGAGATATGGTAAGTTAAAGACTATTTGTTAATGGAATTGTCAGGGTAAAGGATGAACAGACAATTAAAACAAGAAATACACTAACTTGCAGTTTCACGTGAATATGGGCCAACATAAGGTTGAATGAGAAAATGCAGTAGCACAGAAGTCCTTTAGGTGAAGACATGATCGATCAGAGATGATGCCAAAAAAATTTCATCAAATGACTGCATTTAGATATATGCAAACAGCAAATACTTGTACCCATAGTAACAATGTTAGTGTCTACTGTCAAGCAAATTGGATATTAGCATACAAACCTATCTTTTCTGTCTCTTTAAATGCGTCAGTTACTATATCTATTATTTCTCGTCTGGAAATAACCTCCATCAGGCACCAAGGTCGCATCACCAACCCAGTTATCACTCTGTATCCCTGTAAACATAAGAAGATACTGACTTTTACTAACTGTGAGAAACTATATGATCATTGATCGCACCAACACGTCCAGCATCATGAAATGGTTTGCATTACTTTGCACTCTACAGAAAATACATAAATGACAAGAAAATAATAGAGTACTATTTTTTTGTAGCCATTATTCCTATGCACACTTTAGTCAATTTTAAAATCCAAATTAAGTTGAAACGATTCACATGCATCACACATCTCACTATACTGCTAAAAGAATTAAAACTTTCTACAGTACAGCTAGGTAGGAAGGAATAGCTTCTTCAAATAGTTGATTTTAAAAGGATAACATAAACAAGGAAACTTCTTCTAACTGTTCCTCTCTGTGAAATGATATAAGCCATTAGCTGCAGAGATATATCTCACCGCCTTACGAATTTCTGAATCCTGTTGAAGAACTGATAAGAGGAGACCCTGTCACAAGGAACAATTCAAATAAACAACCAACAACTTCATGTCAAGAAATTATATTAGAAAAAAGTCAAAAGAAGAATTTGAAGACTTATATGGCCAAAATTCCAAAATCTGCTTATTTTGAAAAGTGCGTTTTTTTAGAACTGTTTTTTTAAAAAGATTTTTGCAGAGTAGGAGTATGTATTTGGCAATGAAATTCAAAAGCAATTTTACCAATATTAATCCAGTAATTGTGCTTGGTCAAGGTTCCAAAAGTGCTTTTGGGGAAAAACTACTATTTTTAACTTCTGAAAAATAGTTTCTACTACTACTACTCAAAAACACTTATTTGTTCCTAAAAGTTTGGCCAAATACCACAACTCGCTAAAATAAGCACTTTTGGCTTCCCAAAAGCTTGGGCAAACTGGCTATTAATGTTGAACACAAGTCTAACAACAGGTTCATGCACATCAAATCCCAATAAAACTCTTCAACCCACGAGGGTAATGCATTTCACAGGTTTTCCTTTCTTTTATAATCCATTTGTTTACCCTCTCTGTCTCTCAATCCCCCTTGCCCTTTTTGGGAGCATGTAGTGCTGATTACAAGGTTTTTTTTTTATCATGAAGCCAGGCGTCACACAAAAATTAAACTCACTGAAGGTGTCAGCTTTGAAGTCTTGGATGCTGCTTCATAGATCAGGCGCCGAAGATTCTGCTCTGCATCACCATCCAGCAATACATCCTTTTCGGTGCGAGTTTCTCCAACAATGTTTGCAAGAGCATGCAATGCCGCCTGTTTTTTACATTCAAAGGAAGTCCCAAGTAAAAGATAATGTCGGTAACAAATTTCTGAATCTCTTTAAATCATGAAGTCAGTCTGCATGACTTCCACACAGAACTTAAGCAATAGATAAAGCTATTAATACGTCTCCTCTTTTCTTTAGAATACAATAATAAGTTGCCATCATTCACACAACATTCATAAAATTGAGGTTGTGTAAATTCACATGGATAACATAAGTTAAAGCTCGCCCTCTAAGGAGTCTCAAATTCAACTCTCATAGCAGAGTGGAAATGTCAGAAAAAAAGATGTGCTTACCAGCTGTTTACCATGCTGTTGCTGATCAAAAGCTGCATAAATCACATGTCTTCCTGCAGGCTGTGCACCTGAGAGAAGCGATGATGCCCCTTTGCTGCCTGCAGGATGTCAAGGACAAATTATTATTTTTCAATTACGACGCAATCTCTTAACCAAGTGAATATGTTGAAGTGGCATGTGTCACAGTGAACTACACAGTGCTAGAAAGAAATTCCAGCAGTCAACAGAGCAACAAAACATACTTCTGCAAGAATGCAGGAACCAGTACTTCGAGAAGCATATTCATATCAAGAACAAGAGGACAGACCAAAGAATATTTGATGAGAGGATTAACTATTAGCTCAGCATAAACGATGATATCTAGTAGATTGGACACTAGAAGAATGAAATCAGAATCAATTAACACCAATGGCAATTCCCTACAATTATAAAGCTGCAACCTAAGTACTGGTTTTTCATAGCCTGAATACATTAATACCTGAGAATAGTTATGAAGCAACAGTAATACTACAAAAACAGTCCAGAATGATAAAATATGCACAGAAGTCGGGATTACCATCACGTCACGTGGTTATACAAAGCATATGGATCTTTGAGCTAGTACATCACTAGATCATGACACACCATTCTAGCCCATTAAGCATTTCCCCACTGAGTCATCAGACCAACAATTTTTCTTTTTGATGAAGTAAGAAAGTTTTATCAATAGCATCAAGCAGATGCATAAGCAAAAATAACAAAAGGAAGATCGAGTCTACTCATGTACAAAACATTAAGCTATATCTGGCGAGCTGGCACAATCCAAAAAAAGTATAGATTTAGCCAGTTACACAGACTAAGTAAACAATTGGATTTTACAGATTGACTTGGAGTTGAGATCCCATCAGATCACCTAGGATTCCTTTCTGACCAGATGCACCAAAAAGTAATATCCGGTACCATTAACCAGATTTTCTAGATAGCTTGATTAGCATCACTAGATCAACAAATCATGCACAATAATGAGTAACGACAGTTTCACGTCGTTAGGTCCTCTTCCACGTGACATGGTAATCCATGGCTTAATTCTTAGACACTGACTTAGACCAGAGTTCTGCTCTTGCATAAAGATCTCTATAGGGTATGTAAGAAATTATAGCATCAGAGCTTCAATCTTTCTTCATTTTTAATGAATCAAACACACAAAAAAATGTGATTAAAGGGGAAACAAGAAATATACTGTATAAAGGGTAAAAACGGGATTACAGTGGGTAATTACCACATCACCTCTTGAAATACTGGAGCTAAAAGTAAAGACAAAATCTAAGGAAGAAATGGGCCACAATCATGGCTTGTATATGGTGACTATTTGGAGAGAAAGGAATCAAAAATGCTTTGAAGGATTAACCAACCCAACCTAGAAGATCAAGTTCAATTGTTTGGTTCTTAGTGTAAAATGGAATACATAGGCGAAGCTGAGACCATTTTAGAGGCTTTTGAAACTATTCATGTACAGTGAGATTATATTAGTCAGCCTAGTCTAATCTTTTTTTCTTCTTTTTATCTCCTCTTTTGAAGTTGATACTTTGTATTATTTTGACAACAATGAAAAGCCTTTTACCTTCTCAAAAGAAGGGGAAAGACCTGAGGACAGTTCAATACTCTCTTACTATTGTCATGCACACTTACAGTACACACACTTTGTTCAGATACTTAAAAAGTGAGTAGGGATCAAACTCTAAGTTAATCACCAAAAAATCAGCAGAGGTCTCATAAGTACAAAGTGTGATCATTAATTTAAAGAAATCCTAAATAAAAATTGCCTCAACTATTTAAAGTTTTTGTCGAAATAAATGTAGTTCAAGGTATCCTTCTGTCAAGGAGAAATTGAGCCACATCACATGGACATAAATATAAAAAAATTAAAAACTTACACAATCCAATTTGTCCCAATGCTTCAAGAGCACATTCACATTCATCTGCATTTTGACTTTCTAAGAAATCAAATCTTCCATTAATGGAAGAAATAAGATTTCTACAACCTGAAAGTCATAATAACAACCAGAGTGTTATTATGCAAGCAAGCAAAAGCTGCAGTAGAACAACAAAAGAAAAGGTAGGATATATTACAACAAACAGTGTGGTACCAGATAACTTCATAGAAAACATACCACAAAATGAGAGTCTATCCTCTTTTGATACATATTGAGTTGTTAACTTAGACAACAATGGGGAAGAAAGGAATACCAAGCAAAGAATTAAATTTGCTAGATTATATATATAACGGATAACCTTCCTAGTTCCTACTTAAAATAAATCAAAAATCCTTAAGATCAGCCAACATCTTATTAACTGCAGTTGATACACCACTTCTACCGTGCGTACATTAAACCAGTTAGTTCTGTTGTCCCATATGGGTTGAAAATGGGCTTCCAATTGATGTCTATTACTGTCTTGGGACATTGACACCCTGCCTTAAGGGGTCTTTGAGGTTTTGAGTTAGATGCTTAGATTCATTCACATGAGGGTGTTGTCCTATAGTAATCCTGCCTAAATTATGTAAGCTTCCAAAAGGGTTTATAATAATTTTGGGCTGCCCATCCATTGCCTTAACGAGTCCAAATATTGCACATAAAATTCTTTCACAAAACCAAAGCCTACCTATATATATACTTTGGACATAGGTATTTCCTTAACTAGAACATACAATAGATTTTGAGGATGAAATTGAGCTCCTCCTACATTCTAATTAAAATATGCCAAACCACGATGCTAATTTCTTGGATATGAGAATTTTTTTATCTAACATATACTGTGGGCTTCAATCAATATTGAATTAATTGATGGAAAGAATTCTACTTGGACCCACTCACAAGTCCATTAATTATACACCACAAAACCTGAATACAATACCAGAGTCATGTACATGTAACATGTCTTATTCATCACTTAAGTGATAAGCTAATTAAAAAAATGAAAACTCTAATACTCAATCAACATACCTACAACTTGTAAAGTTAATAAATTTTAAACAAACAAACAAACAAATTTGGCACACAATTAAGACATAGAAGAAGTATATGTGAGTATCACCAGATTCATCGATAAACACAAAGGCATTCTCCCTAGCCATCAGCCTTCCAGTTATCATCATTGCTCTTGATCGCAAAATCGATTCAGCAGAAGCATCACTAAGGAAGATAGACAGGTGAAGAAATAAATATGATAGTTACAATGATTGAATGACTAGAACATAAAATTCAGAATCACAAGCAGCAATTCTCGTGTGCAGACCTAATAATAGAAGTAAGAATTTGGAGAAGCTTAGTCCTTGACAAGAACTCAGTGCTGTGCTGAACATCAGCCAACTTCATTCACCCAGCACATAAAAGAAAAACAAGTAAAACATCAATCAGGAACAAATTGAAGAAAAGGCTATTAAGTGATTGTAGAATAAAACATATAGCAGCTTAACACACAAGTACAAACCCCCAAATAAAAGGAGAGTATTTGATATATGCCACCACAGATCCCCTATAGCTAGAGAAAGAAAAACATATTCAGGAAAAAGCTCTTAAATTTATATGGAAACTTCCAAGTAGTAGCCACCTTTCCTCCACATCACATGATGATCCAAAGTTTTGATAAGGTATTAACGGCAGACAAGGAAAAGGTTGCTTTAGGTAAATACCTAACCCTAGTTCTCTGTCTCATATTTTCAGAGTATCTTTAACTGATTATTTCATTTTCTTCTATGTTTACTATAGACTATGGGACCAACCTATCAGAACAGTAGCTGAAGGCACAAAACATAAAAAAGCAACAGAGTAAATTTACTCGATGGCTGGGGAAAAAGAGAACATCAAGTGCTTGGCATAAAGAAAAAAAGGCATGGTCACATCACCAATACTACTAGATAGTTATGGTTCAGAGTCAGCAAATGTTATTCTGAGATCAAAGAAGTTAGTTCTGCATTCTCTTTGTGATATGTCAAACAGGTAAAGAGTTGATACTTTGCGTGAAGAGTGCACAACTTTTATGACAAGGACTTCCTGAGTTTTTCTCAAACAAATAAAATTCCAGAGATATGTTCTACCACTGCTGAACAAATATGCAAAATTTATAGCTGATAAGACCTTATGAAAATGCAACTGCAATGATAACATGTAGAGGAAAATTTTATATCTAGCTGCAAACCTCATATAGGAGTTCCAAGCTGCTCAAAGTGACTAATGTATCATTTGAATTGCTGATTTCTGTCTCCAACAAGCTAAGAAGATTTGAGCTGTAGACTCTTGATGCCACAGAAGTGGAAATGGAGAATAACTTCACTATCAAAGCTAAAACTCTAACTCGTCCCTGAGGATTTAGCAAAATGAAAAGCCCAAGTACTAGCAATGAGATAATAGAACAGTTGATAGAGGAGGAAAAAAGCATACCACAGCTCAATGAGGTTCAGATGAATCAAGAACCACCACTGACATTGGATTCCACTTTAATTACTTTATTTCCTCTTTCTTTTTTTAATTTTGGAGGGATGAGTAAGAGAAGTTCTATAATCAAGACAGACACAACAAGGCACCAGCTCAATTACATCCATAGCAAAATAGATAGATGATTATAGTTTCTGTTTGAATCAGAGAAGAGAACACGAACTATAGATATTAGAACTTTTGGACTTACGTCATGTAGATTTTATGTGTAATTTATGCAAAAGTAAAACCAAGTTAGGATTTGAAAAGATATTTCTGAAGTATGATTCTCTCATTATAAACTACAAAGTAAAGTGAATGTTGAAGAAGTTTCACCAAAATTAGAAAAAATAACAAGTATGATGGTTAAAGAATAGGAAACCTAGTCAAGAAACTCTCGCTATGTGGGGATGTAAGGAAGGGCCAGACTATGTTTACATTGCATGTTTGCAAGAGAATGTTCCCCGACTTTAAGTCCGGACTTCCTGGTCAAATGGTAGAATCTCCTACCATTGCGCCAAGGCTCCTTAGTGGTATGAATAGATTAAGAGTAGTGTCTTTGTCTCATAGATTCTTTATTTAAGAATAATTTCATATGCTATTATTAACTGGATAGAAACTATAATAATTTATCTCAACATGACATCAAGTAAAGCACTAAATTCAAAAGAGAACTGCTCATTAGACATGCTTTTCACACTAATTTCAGCATGACCGAAAGTGAAGAACTAATTTCAGAACAGAGCTGTTCATTGCATACAGCACATTGTCTGTCAAAAGGCACACAACTTTTACCATCCATCAGAAAAAAACATACCAGAGGTGAACAGTTGGTTGTGAAGTTCACGAGGTTTGTTGCTTCATTGCCGCTTTCAGGAAATATGATATCCTTCAGAAAATTTTATTAAATTCAACAGAGGTCCTTATTTACAATATATCTGGTCAAATTATCACCACAGGCATGCAGAAATGTATGTGCATTGATAAGAAGCAGAATACTACATACAATGCCTTTAGAATGGCTAGCCAGTTTCCTAATTGCATCTGTAGATGAAGCAGCAACTTCCGCATCCCTGCCAGAATAACAAACCCTACATGACTACAAGCAGACCCAATTTCTAGAAGAGGAAAAAGAAGTGATATTAGGGTGCATACTTTTCTGATTGATGTGTGCTAATCACATGTCATCATCATGACTGATGATATAAAATTCTACTTTAGGAAGTCACCGCAAGCATATGGTACAGCAAAATCACACAGATCTAAGCATGTAAAGCATCACCACTAGGATGTGAGAAACTAAAGAATGTTGTAGCAAAAGATGACAGGTTCCAAAACAAAAGCAGCATGAGGTTACAAAATCAGTTCACAAGCAACCTCCACATGGGGAGCCCAAAACCAACTAGTCAGCAATTCAGGAGGCAAATAGCATGCAAACAAAGATGCATCTTGAGGACATGGCTTGGAAAAAAGTTCAAAAGGGGAAAATAAAATAATAGTTCTCATTCAAAATTTTGTCATTGACAAGAAATATTGTCACAAGTATCAGATTTTTTGTTTCCAAGAGCAAACGTAGAATCCCAACTAACAACACATTTGACAATGTGTTCACGAAGTGTAGACATGTAGGTAATACAAGAGCCATTCGTTCACATGACACGATAAGAATTTTTTTTCTAAAAGAAAAATGAGAATTAAAGGAGGAGAATTGGAAAGAGGTCATACTACCTGGTTGAAGTGCTTTAATAGAACATATCATGCTAGCAGATGAAACGACAAAAGAGAACAATTAGTTACCTGATCTAACTCTTGTACATATTATTTTTCTAACTCATGACCACACCATATTCTCTTACAATGACCCCATATGACAGTTAAAGGGGTAAGAATAACATGTGATGTCCAAACTATGCAGGCAAAAGCAGAAATAAATACTCTCAAAGAAGCACGTGAAATCAAATCAACTGCTACAAAAAGGCCAGCCCATAGCAGGATCAGTACATCCAACAAAGCCATCTCCACAAACAAACAAAAAAATCATAGACAGTTCGGTCAGTGATTGCATATGGTAAGAAATTGCATTGTGTCTTACCCACTGATGAGGCAATTAAGCAAAGGTTGATAAACTCCATACTCATGAATTAGTTGTATAACAATTGCTTCATCAATATTCTCCAACAGGCAGGATACCTGTACATGGTTACTACTGCATGAGAGTCAAACTTGGAGACCAAAAAAGATTGCCCACGTTCATGGTTTTCAGCAAGTCAAACAAAGATGGCTAAAACTTAGAATGACATGGAGCACTCAATGAGGAAAGCAAAATGGATAGATACAACAATAAGTGAATTCTCCAGCATGATGAGAATGTGTAGCAACGTATCGTACAACATTCAGCAATTCCAATAACCACTTCACATATTCTGTTTCTCATAGGAAGAAAAGTCTAAACTTGCCAAGTTGTCAACTTCAGACTAACATCAACCCTGCTTAAAATACCCAGAGACACATACACGGAAATATGAGAGCTGTTAAATCCATGTGTCCTCACTATTCAGTTCTCTCATACACCCACATCATCCTACAGAGTTAGCTACATGTCTTCCGGATAAATAAGCATCCATACAGAAAGGGTCTCAATTGGGTGGAAACTGTAAAACTAATAGGAGAAAAGATCTTAAATTTACCTTAGAGGCGCATATTCTTATGCTTAACAAAAAAGGGTTGAAATTATCATAGAAGCACTTACTGTTTGGCATGCTAAATGTCTGACTTTCTGAGACTCTGCACCGAGACCGACAATAACAAATGGCTGCAAATAAGCAGAAATCAGACCAAGCAATTTAGAAAAAGTTAATGATTAACCTCAAATTCTATTATGATGGGCACGCATAAGAGTAAGTACAAATGTTGCACGGAGATGGATAAGGGAATAAACTATTAATGTGCATCGACTTACGATTGACTAGCGCCATAAGACCACACAGAGGATCCTTACACAGATAAATTCCAAATATATTTCCTCATTGCTATCTAAGATCATTTCTCTGGATTTGGTTTTGGCTCAATATTGAAAAGCCTAGATTTTCTGAAAATTTTTGAAAACCAATTTTTAGGGGAGACATTAGCTGTTAGGAAAACCTTATTAATTGGATTATTTTCTCTTTGGGAAAAAGGTTTTGGTTTGATTTCTGAAAACCAACAGATATTGTTACCAAAATGCTTCTGTTTCTGATGATCTAAAAAAGTCTCTTCAAAACATTTTATGATGTTTACTTCCTTCTCTATTTTTCTCTAAGCTCCCTAATGGGTCCTTGTAGTCTTAAAAATAAAAGAAAGTCAAATCAGTGAAAATACTGGGTATAGTTTACGTGTTCACAATGAACAGACTTTTGTAAAAGAGTAAATCATTCTTGATCACTATTAATCAAGAACCTTTTAAATCAGTCATGAACAGAAGTTAAATGATTATAAGATAGATAAAGGCTAAAGCTCCATTCGAATAGCTCGAAGCAGAAAGAACAGCAAGAAAATGAACCTTAAAATTCCTTACGTTGCTTTAGAAAGGAAGCTGTACCCCTACCGCTATAAGTTGGTTTAAATTATAGCTGTCTATATCTATCACCCGACAAAGGCCAACTTCATTCATTCACACAAAAACAGAGAATAATAACAAGTGAGTGTTGATTAAATTTTATAAAACTTCCTCGTTCATTGTGAGTAAGCATTTCTGCTCTCTACTAGATAGAACCCTAAAGCTCCTTAGCGCATTTAACTCTAAAGGGAAAACTTATCAATCTAATGTTTCACATTCCCCACAATATTATGGTCTAAGTTGTAAATAACCAAATAGCTAATACATCACCACACACTTGTGATAGACCCACAACAACTCATTCAGATATGAAGATTTGAATTTAGCTTATTTAGTAGTACTAGCATTATTGCCATACCATGTAGTGTGGAATGAGTGATGCTCCATATCTTGTTTTGAAAAGCTTTTCTAAACAATCAACCAAAGCATTTTCTAGGCCAGGGTAATCTGCTTTTGTTTGCAAAGCACTGCAAGAAATTCAAAGTTCACAATCAGCAAGCCAGTAGGAGCACTTCCAAAAAGTAGAATAACCCCTGTCCCAAAAATACTCAAACAAGATTGTTTAAACATTGTTTAAATTCTCTTACTCGTAAAAGATTGTAATCTATAGTACTTTTATATAGTTTAAACATTTCATTTCAAAAAACAAATCCTACCCAAATCTTCACAGGATTAATGCATTAGCGCCTTGTAATTGGAAGGAATTTGCATAGTTTCTAACTCTGCCACGCATATTCGGTGGGAAATTGACAAAACTATATCTCTCTAAGCTACGTGATATGGTACGGTAAAATTCAAGCATGTAGGAGCACTACTATACAGAAAGTTGAATACCCCCTCCATTCCAAAAAGATTCAAACAGGTTTAAACTCTCTTAAACGTACTCCCTCAGTTCACATTAATTTGTCACGTTTCACTTTCCGAGAGTCAATAATCATGAATTTTGATTAAAATGGCTTGCAACTTATAGTTTTCGAACATCTAAATTTTAAAATATTAAATTAATTTAATTCAATTTAACTTCAAAGATTAGTTAAATTGACTCTCATGAAGCAAAACATGACAGAGTAAAAACGAACTGAGCGAGTAAAAGATTGTAATCTATATTACTTTCATCTAGTTTAAACATTTTATTTAAAAAAAAAAACTATACAAATCTCCACAGGATTAATCGTAGCATTTGGAAGGAGTTTGCATAGTTTCTAACTCTGCCACGCATATTCAGTGAGAAATTGATACGGAGTGTATTGTAAGCCGAAAACTCATGTAGAAAGAGGTGACAACACAGAGAGGAGAAAATAGAAGATACTTGATAATGGCTGGAAGAGGAAATCGATTGAGAAAGTCTTGAGCTGAAGCATCGGAATGAGCGCCTGAAAAAATTGTAAGATGCACAAATTAACCAATTGCTTATTTACCAAAGACGAGAAACAAGTAAAAAAAAATCAGAAATACCAGGATGATACGCAAAGTCAGTAGCTGCTTCCAGTAACTGCGCCGGATCCACAGAATACTCTTCCTCCATTGTTAGTGTATCAGAGAAAAAATTGCAGACGGTGAGGAAAAAGATGAGAGAGTACAAAAGAGGGCTAAAAGAGCTACTACTGAATCGGTTTTTGAAACTTTTTGTTTACTTGCACAACACACTCAGTGGCGGACCCAGGATTTTCGTTCAGGGGGTTCGAAAAATAAAAGTATAAACGTGTAAATAAGCCAACAAAATAAAATTTCAAAAAAGTAGTAGCATATAGCTTATAGGTACAATTTTTAGGAATGGGAGTATGGGACCCTTGAAT
>JAJOOO010024733.1:0-46267 GCA_029582685.1 Solanum piurae
TATTATCTAGGAAAGAAACCACGGCGAACAATAGGCTAATTTAACCAAAGGGGAAAAAAGAATCAAGGGAGTAATCTCCTATCAACTCTGTGTTGATTTCTACAAACAAATTTAATTTCTATAACCAGTTACTAATTAATTATTTAATCTCTACAAATTGCAATTGGCAATCAAAAATAGTGACTTGTCAATTTATAACAGGCCACGTCGCTCTAACTTAGTTATTTATATATATATTGGATTGAACCTTTTTTGTTTAAGTATGGGTGAATTGATCTTGTTTTGATGGAAATATCATGTTTTCATAAAGCATAAAGAACTGACAATTTCTCCAAGCAGAGACCGATAGGAAGCCACAGTTAACCGATTTTCATATTTTTGACATAGAGCGAAAATATATTCAATAAAATTTCAATAAATATGAAATTTTGAATTCATAAAGTACTAAAAACCTTAAAATTGAAGTCACTAACTTCAAATCCGGACCTTGACTGGGTCTTCAAGGCATGATTCATACATTTTGGGGCAGATGCAGTATGTATATAACATGTCCTAGAATCCAAAACTCATAAGGTTCAAATTTAGACTCCGCCCACAGAAACCCAAGGAGACAGAGAGCTAAGGAGGGAAATATAAATGCTAGGGGGAGCAGAAAACGTCGCCCTGTTCAAGCCACTTGTGCTCAGAATAATCTTTTGTCGAATAACTGTCCAATAGAGTCTTTAAATTTCCACGAACCTTTTGCAAGCATTTGTGGTGACGAAGTCTCCTCAGCACAACATTTTTGTCAAGATTTTCATGGGACGACGACTTCAAATACAGTTGGCTACTTATTACTCTCTCTGTCTCAACACTATCTTGATGATCACTGCCTAATTTCTCTTTGGATATCGCGAAAGCCATATTTCTTTTGGATAGATTTTTTTCTCACAGCATAAAAGTATAGAAAAGTGGAAGAATTGTGAGTTGTGACTAAATCTATAAATAGCATTCATAATCCAAAACTTTCTGTGGGTATATTGTTTTCTTCTATATAGTAACGCATATTTTGGGTTCCTCTGGTTTTATTAAAGCAAGTGGTTTCTTTTTTTATATATACTGAATTAGTTATAAATACCTAGTATATAAGTACATAAATGATAAACAAAACATATGAAGAGTGGACTATTAACCATTTATTTAACTTATCGAGTAGCAAATAAAGTGTCAGCACAATATTAACCAATGTAATGCTTATCCTGAAGTGGAAGAGGGGGGGACAAATTTGTTGAAAATTTAAAGATTGAAAGGGAAAGGAGAATGCAAATTGGAGGAAACAGTGTGCTGCATCACTAGTTTTATTCTGATCATTTTACATCTATGGGCTCATTTTATAATCGTTTTTTTTTGGAACTTTGATCTTGTTAATATTATGAATAAATTCAGCAGGAAAGAAATTTAACTCACTAAAGTAAGCACGCAGGCATCGACTTCATACAATTTAACGACGTTCCGTAGAATGTAGAAAGTTTCTGTGCTAAATTCTTGTATAGGTAACATACAGGAAGACAAAAAAAAATTTTTTATTTATTTTTGCTTTGTTATATACATTTAATTCCGTTACACACTAATAAAAAAGAAAGGGGAAGGAGTAAGGACCATCTATTATCCTCTCATATGAATAAAATTCACTTGCTATTTATTTTTCCTGGAAAAAACTTTAAGAGAAGAAAATGTTATTCGTCATTTCTCTCTAGAAAACTTAATAGGAAGCCACTAACAATCCTTCTAGCTATAGGATTAGATATATAGCGACATAGTCGTCCATCGACATATGCTAGAATCCCTGACAGAACAAAATTTCCAATGCCCCATTTCCATACAAAATCAAGCTTTTGTCCAGATGCAGGTACAATGGCTTTCTCATCATCACCTTCCACTGTCTGCTTCCAATTCATTTTCCCAACCGCTTTACTAGCTTGCTTCCGTAGCATCCGAATTGCAAAACTCACAAAAAGGTGTTCACACAAGGTCAGCACTGTTGGTACTACTCGCCATTCCTAAAGCAATAAACATTAATAGCAGTGTCAAACCAACAGAATTGAAGAACAAGTCATCTTTCTTTGGGGCATATGTTAAAAAAAAAAAAAAAACTTGAAGATGAGAATATAGCAGAGAGGTCAAAATTCCTCAATTTACCAAGTAGAATATGCTTAGTGCAAAGAGTGCTCGTAAATTGGAACGACTGATCAGTAATGGAGCACGGAGGTAACAATGCTATATCAGGAAAGTTCATATGTAGATCACAAAAATCATTCAGTCCACAATTATCTGGTCATAGAAGAATGAGAGGGAAAAAAAAGTAATACTCACACGTTCCCCCCTCATGTGACGCAAGGGACGAGCAGCTGTTGAAGCATCTCCTTTCAACAATGTTTTGCTAACAAGAAATCCCTTCACACGTTCCACAATCTCATCTATAAGAGAACTGCTTGGTGGTAGGTTCTTCAGGATAACCTTCACAATATAAAGAACATAGAAGCCATTTACAATTTATGTTGCATTTTGAGATTGGCATCACTACATGTGGCACTTAATTTGCTATGAACGGAAATTAGAGCTAAGCAGGCTAGATACCCTAGTGTATTACTAATTTTACTGTAGTTCTGACAAAAAAATTCAGTCTCATGAAGAACGTAACTACAGTGCTAGAAGTTTTCAGCCGCGGCATATTTATAAGTAAATAAAAAGCAGTGTTACAAGTTTTTAATTTTGGCATATCTTTGAAAAGGGAAAACCACACACGCAGAGAGAACATAATTTAGTTACCTGGTTGTCAATGACTCTGACTCTCAGGTATTCTTGGTTATACAATGTATCTAACATGGCTTGGAGATACCCTTCAATGTATAGCTGCATTACAACCGAAAGGGTCACTAAAATTTGATGTTTTAATATGCTAGAATAACTATAACCTCACAAACACACACTAGATATGAGAGACAGTAACTGCAGTGCATTGAAATATTCAGCACTAGATGTTTGTATAACCCCCAAAAACAACAGGAGAGAGAGCACCAACTAAACTGTCACACTGACAATAAGAGCAATAACAGCAGATATGTAACAGAATGAGCAGGAGATACTCATTGTTGGCCTGATAACAGACCCTCAGAAAGAAATCAGATGCTTCGTCAACAACTATCTTTAAAATTTCCAAGCTCTTCAGAGCCATCTAGCTAGATTCTTTCATCCAAAGGAATTTGGATCCCTGTAGGCCATTTTCATTGATAAGAAACAGATTATGGTTGATCTTACTTGGATTCCTGTAGGCCATTTATTTGATAAGAAACAGATTATGGTTGATCTAATTAGATTCCTGTAGGCCATATTACAACTTTTAGGCCTACAGAAATGATGAGTCGTTGCACCTGAAGTTAATGCCATGTAATCTATCGCTGATTTTTTTTACTCCATCAACAGTTATTTGGTTCACCATTATACAGGTTTTATGCAGTTTAAAGTGCGGTTATTCAGTGTCGTATGAACTGATTCCTTCCATGATAAAAATCATCCTCTTCCCCTTTTACAAGATAGATGAATCATGAAGATCGAGGGTGAGTGGCAAGTTAGACATGAGTTAAAAGCTCGCTGAGCTGCACCAAAACCATGCCAGTTATGTCAATCAACACTACCATCTCAGCTGAGCTTTGACCAAACTGTCCGAATATTTCCGGATGGCACATAAAATGGAGAATTGATTTATCCCACTCAAACAACAGAAGTTTGCATCCACCAGCATCTGTTGTCTCTAACAGAAAGAAGTTGAAATGGATAAGCAATGATCCGTGAATGCATTGTACCTCATCAACCCCAGGACTTCGATCAAGCCCAATTTTTCGATCAGGGCCACCTTCCATGAAAGCACTCCTCAGTAGCGTAGGTTCCATTGCCAATTTAAGTATTCCTTGATGAAAACCATTCACCTGGAAAGAACACATCAAATTGATTTGGGTGACAGAGCCAAATTACAATCTGAAATAGTGCTTAACTAGCACTAGATCAAGGTTGAACACTTCAAGTTGGAACTTAGTAGTTATAGTATTTGTAATGCTATTAGATAAGATGTTCTTACCATTCCATTTAAACCACTAGCTTCTGCTCCTTTCAGAACTGAGTCTGATATTTCAGTGACAGCAGCAAACAGGATATTTGATCCTGCTGACTTAAACTGCATATGAAATATCCTTTGCAGCGTCATTGACAATTGCAAATCAACCATAAACAAAAAAATTAACAAAAATATATAACTTACAGTTTTCCCTAGATCACCGAAGTATCTTTTTGTTCCAGAAAATTCTTTACCATCAATACACTTACGAATGAGTTTGAAAGTACCTTCATCCAAAAGGTAAGCAGAAACTTTGATAAGGAAACATACATAAATAAATGGGGAAAAGTCATACTTGCCAGTAAATTCCAAGAGACCTGCAGCGAAGATTGTCATGCTAATTCTTCATTATAAAGAAAATTGAACCAGAAAAGCAGCTGATATCATTACTCTCATGAGAGTTGGGTATAAAGTACTGTATAGAAGTCCTGACATCCTATAATCTATTCGCACTAGAATTCAAATGTTCGAGCTGTTTTATGGTTTGAAAACTCTCCTTGATTTAGATTTATTCTAGTTATCAGGTTGGATTGGATTAAGTTACAAATCATCTCATTAAACATTAATTCTAAGAACTTTCTACGTCATAGGAGCTCAAGAAAATGGGCAGAGTTAGTAATTCACAATTTGGCCTTAATAGACAAGCTATTTTCACTCGCCTATGCCTAATACGCCACTACAGTATGATAATGTTGCTAAAAGAGTTTCAGTTTTGACAAGATTTATTGCGTACCGAAACAGCACCCAACACAAGAAGAACATTTCTGCTAAGAAGCACACCTTGCTAAGGCATGTTAACCCAAAATAAGAAGACAGTAATATTCAAATAGTCTCCCATTGAACACAAAGTTTTTCTCAAATTTCACATGAAGTATTTGTTTCCTGGTATTCTGATGCAAAGGCAAATTCAGTAGGGGCTGGAACAAAAGACCCCGTAAAAGCATCACTGCATCAAAGGAGATTAGCCACACAAATGCTTGTCCATGGAAGCACAGGTCACGTAACTGAGTAATACTCATCTAAAGTCTAAACATGGATGCACCAAGCAGTAAGCCAAGGATTTCGGAGTTTTCACGGGCATACCAATTGTGAGGCCAGGAAGATTAAGATGGCCAGTAGAAGGATCAAAGAAAACATCGAGAGATGATGAGGCTAAGTCATCAAATATAGAAGCAAAAGCCGGTGGCAGCAAGGGACTTCCCTTTGCAATGTAGACTGCTCTCATTGCATACCTAGAGTGAATGGCAATTTTCAGCTACTATTGAGCAATAATTATTGATAACATAAGCCAAACAAGTAAACACAGGCTTACCAAGAATAATGTTGGGCACATTTAATTGACAACTCCCGCAAAGTGACCAATGCATGAGTTACAAGGATGCCATTGAGCTCTACAGTCATATTTTTGACGGGAGGTATCTAAAAATGCAGATATCGGAAACAGAATGTTACACCACAGGTAAAATCAAGAACAGACCTTTGCTCAAATAGTAAGTATGAACAACTGTACATAATTTTAATATTCCCTCATCAATTGACATTATATCCTTCCATCCTGGGACAAGTTGACATCATCTAGTAGTGGCTTCCGCAAGAAATTCACTACATATTCATAATTATTGGAAGCAATTATAGATATAATGACAAGAACAGTAAATTAGCTTCATTTTGGTTTTCAACTATCACAAGTTTCAAGAATTCAAATTTGAACTTTAACATGGTCTGTTCTCTCTGAAACTAACTTTTCAACTACTATCTTAATGTGATATACAAGCCATCTAAACATATTTAAACTCCATTCCACTCAAATGGTGTCACGTAAAAGGGACAGAGGAAGTACTATGTATCAGACCTTTATAACACTGTGAAGTAAGGATCTTAGTGTCTCTTGCGTGGAGCTATGGTTAGCATAAGATTCCCCCGGAAGAAAGCTTGCCACAACCTTCAGGAACATTACCAGGAAAGAAAATGCGAGTTAATTCTGTGACTCAATTTCCCTCCTCGGTGATAAAACAACTTCCTTGGGGAGGGGGGCATAGTGAAACCAAAGTTCAGTAGACACCTTAACAGGATGGATCTCAAAATGATCAATATAATACTTTTGACTTGGAGTATTTGTATCTCTGAGGGACGTTCTCCAGAAAGGAACAATTCTCATTAATGTCTCTTCATCGAGGTTGAAATCAAGGGGCTGCAAAGAAAAATCAGTGGTATCAAGATGGAACAAACAGGATATGCAAGTATAACAAAAATATGACAGTGAGCCAGTCACACGTCAATTCCCTATAGATCTTGGAACATTATGTTAAAGGCCTTTAATGTCCCTGCCAAAACAGTTGGAACTTGTACAAGAATATGATAGTTCCAGAAGAGAGATTCATGCAGTATATATGTACGGCACAGTATTACCTGGAGCACAATTGATAAGTGTTGGACATGTTTGACACTAGAACTTGATGCAGCTAGAACAAGTCCAACACGGAGTACACGGTCATTTGTGTTAATATTTTCTATCTGGTGCCTCCGAAGCATTGATGCAAAAGGAGCTCCAACCCACTTAGGCTCCACACTCAGTGACTGCATCGTGATTACAGAGACATTAGCAGTTTGAGGTTGAGAATACCATCAGGCAAGTCATTAGAACCAGACTTGGGACAGATGAGAACCACCACAGAAATGAATATAAAGCACCAGAAAAGAAGATTACCTGTACCCTGAGATGGTTGAGCTTGTGCTTTTCAGCAAACACGGCATCAAAGTCTATCTTATTTAGTCTTGCCAGAATGATTGGATTATAGATCAATGCATTGCTCTTATCCTTGTCAACTACATCCTTCAGTAGGTTGAAAGACGAATATGAACATCAGGTAAATGAGCTACTCCCTCCGTTCCAAAATACTTGCCACAATTATCTTTTAAGAGTCAAACCATATGAACTTTGACGAACATTTTAAAATATATTTTTTCATCATATTTGATATAAGAAAAACTGCAATTTATAGTACTTTTTGTATAGTTTTTGAATACCTAAATTTTAATTTTAAAATATTGAATTAATTTTATCTAATTTAGCTTTGAAATTAGTCAAACTAACTCTAGAGAAGCGAAATATGACGACTATTTTTGGAACAAAGGGAGAATCTTTTAAGCAATTGAGCACAATTAATCAGGCTGCAATAAAATGCCACATGGAAGCCAAGCTGAGTTTGTTAGTGGATATCAAATATACACAAGCTATATGATGAACTCTGATGTCAAATTTCTCTCTTCCTTCCCATCTTACTTGATCACGAAGCTGAATCATAGCCCACATTCTTAATGACAAAGGAACATCAGGGAATACCTACAACCAGCAGGATAGTGACCTAAGTTTGCACCATCAGAAGACTTATTGTTCCATAGAAAGGGGTAAGCACTATCCTCATGATCCCGGAACAGTCTTCTTGCTTTCCTTACAGAAAAGAAGCAAATCTTCTTGCCTTTAGAATGCAACTTCTGAATATGCTCAGAGGTTCTGTTTTTTTGACTTCGTGGACATTCACAGACTTGTCTAGATTATATTTACAAGGAGAAGTGATTCTACATCTGTTACGTAGTTATTTCAAATATTAGACATACACTATGTAACATAGAGTTAGTGTCCCAAATACATAGTTAGAATTTTGTATATTCTCGTTAAGATATAACACTTGGGGCTAATCCAACCCAAAATGCTAGCTCAAGAAAGGAGGATTGCCCAAATTCATATAACCAGATAACCAGTCCATTTCCCAACCAATGTGAGACTTTAACCCATTCTAACACCTCCTTCATGCCTAGGCCCAATGGAGCATGGACAATATAACACAGGGGCACAAACGGGGAAGGACTTGGCACTGATACCATGTAATCGGATGAAAGAAGTTGTATAATTCCAATAGGTACGCAATGTCTAAATACAATACATTAGGTGCTAATTAAGGAAAGAAATAAAGAAGGATTCCTACAAATTTGCTACCTAAACGGGGAAGGACTTGGCACTAATACCATGTAATCAGATGGCAGAAGTTATAGCATTATTCCAATAGGTAAGCATAAGGCTGGGCACCGGACCGGATCGGAACGAACCAGTACCGGGATGAACCGGACCGGAATTACCGGGATGGATACTAGGTTCCGTCCCGTCCCACTATATACCGGGATGGAACCGGAACGGACCGGAATGGGATAAACGGGACGACACATATAGCTATTTCAAAAAAAAAAAAATTAGTTATTTTGATATTTTGAATTGCACAAATATGAATGTTTGTTTATTTTTCTAAGTTTAAATTAATTGTTTTGAAATTTATAATGTAATTTTACTTAAGTTTATTTTAAAGATATTTTTTTTAATTTTTACTTATTAAATTTGTAAGTTTAAGTTTAATAAAGGTTTTTTGTTTTAAAGTTTTTGAGCTTAAGTTTTCAAGATTTGAAATTTTGAATCTTTTGAAGTTTATAAGTTATAACTTATTAATATGTTATAAGTTATACTTATAACTTGTAATTTAAATAACTTAAGTTTGTAATTTTAAAATATTAAATAAAAATAAGGATAAAACAATGACACAAATTAAAAAAATATCAATCCAATCCATTTTTTTTTTCTTGAAAATATGCCTATATATAAATTATAAAATGTAAATTAATTAATAAAAAATAATTAACCGGAACCGGAACAAACCAGGATAAACCAGTACACTGGTATCAAATCGTGATACCGTTCCGTTCCGAGTACCGGTTCACGGTGTCCCATTCCGTCCCGAAGACTAACGGACCGGAATGGTACCGGAACGGTACCGGTACAACCCGGTCCGATGCCCAGCCTTAGGTAAGCAATGTCTAAATACAATAGCTTAGGTGTTAATTAAGGAAAGAAATAAAGAAGGATTCCTACAAATTTGCTACCTAAATATGGCTATGTTAAGAATGAACAATGAAGTCTATATACATTCTATAACACTCCCCTCAAGCTGGAGCATACATATTGATCATGCCTAGTTTGAGGGGGAGTGTTACAAATACCATGTAAAGATATAGGGCTTAGGTCTAACTCAACCCCAAGAGCTTAGCTCAAGTGGAGAAGATTGTTCAAGTGTATATAAGCATACCACCAGTTTATTTTCCAATTAACGTGCGACTATAAAAGATTTGAAGTCTTTATGCATTATCTCAATCTTTACTCCATGTTTCATTACTTCTCACATGGTATCAGAGCTTCTGTAAGAAACATTCATTGTGCATTTACCAGCATCGTCAAGAAGACGAAGAGTTTCACCATTAGACGTTATTTGGCAACCATTGCATTTACATTTCTGTGGGTGTTGCACATAATCAAGCACCAAAAGAAGATTAAATATTCTTAAGCAAGCAACCAACTAAGAGGCAACATCATCATCAGAAGCTTGACACAGTGCTATGCACCAAACAGAAGTTGGAATCTTTCAATGAATTCTGGTGCCAGCAAGTGCTAACCTCCCTGCTATAAGGCTCTTTAAATTCTGAGGGTCAAGTCAACCTCCAAAACCACCCCATCCAAGTTCCAGGAGTCTCTGACGGCCGGAAGCTGGGGTTGGAATGAATCTGTCGTCCCCTCTGATGAGATTCTCAACTTTTAGCTATTTTCTAGGATTATAGCCTAAGAGTCGACTGAGGTTGAAACATTAACCAATCAATTTTCCAAATTTCTGGACGATATTTATGAACCTCTAATCAGTTTTTTTTTCCAGATTTTTCCTTTTCAAGAGCTTTCATCCATTCTTCACCCAATCATTGATCTGAAATCAAGGCTCAACCATCCCCCAATGGTCGTCCAGCAATTTGGTTATTTTTCTGGCGAACTTTTTGGTCAACAGAATATTCCCAACAGTCTTAGCACTCACAAGCTCTATTTCGCTTTGGGGATTCAAGCAGTGAGACAATGGGATGATTTCTTTATCTGATTATATTAACCTCCGTTTGTTTTTATTACAGTTAAGATGTCTAAACATAAGTACACAACTTATTACTAAGACATTGTAGCTAAGATCTGAATATTGAATTAATAAGATCGTTTGTTTTCTCAACTTCAGAAAAGAAAATTTACCTTTCGTTAAAATAATAAATATACGGAGAAGAGAAACTGCAACAGGAGATCAAGAGGGATGATAGAGTTCTCAGATTTCATTGAAGATATGAACTTAATAGACCTTCAGCTGCACGATGGCAGTTATACTTGGGTCAAGGGGGGCAATCAAGACACAGCTTCCAGGATCGACAGATTCTTGCTCTCAGAAGAATGGGATGATTGTTTTAGCAACATAAAGCAGTTCCCTTTGCAAAGGTTGGCCTCTGATCACATTCCTTTGGTTTTACACGGTGGTTCTTGGAGAAAGAGAAGAACTATTTTAAATTTGAAAACTGGTGGCTTGGGACTGCAGGCTTCAATGACAGGATCAAAGAGTGGTGGAACTCTTTCAATTTTAAAGGGAGGCCTGACTTTGTGCTATCATGTAAATTGAAGGCACTCAAACATAAACTAAAGGAATGGAGAAGTGAGGCTGGCAACCTAGTGATCCATAGAAAACAAACCTTAGAACAATTGGCTGAAATGGATTTGATACTGCCATATAGACCTCTGACAGAAGAAGAATCATCCAAGAAAGCAGCCTTAAACTTAGAATTTGAGGGACTGATTAAAAATGAAGAAGTTGCGTGGAGGCATAAGTCAAGGGCCTTATGGTTAAAGAAAGGCGATAGGAACACCAAGTTCTTTCATAAAGTTGCAAACACTCATAAAAGGTTCAACTACATAGACCAACTTATGGTACAAGGCGAATTAACCGAGAAGTCTACAAGAATAGAAAGTGCCATTATTGACTTCTACCAAAAGTTGTATTTAGAGACCACTCACTAGAGACCTACCAGCATGCTCAATAATTTTCCCACTCTTTCAGTGGAAGACAAGGTGAGATTGCAGGAAAACTTCACTGAGGAGGAAGTCTTAAGGTGTCTGAAATTGTGTGAAGGAGATAAAGCTCCTGGTGATGGTTTTTCTCCATGGGTTTCTTCATCAATGCTGGGAGATTGTGAAACTGGACATTATGAATGCCTTTCATAACTTCCATGAGCAGGAAATTTTTGAAAGAAGCTTCAATGCAACATTCATAACTCTTATCCCTAAGAAGAAAGGTGCTAAGGAATTAAGAGATTATAGGCCTATTAGCTTGATAGGAAACATCTACAAATTATTCTCTTAGGTGACAGAGAGGCTGAAAGGAGTGATTTGCAGTTTTAGTGGTAAATGAAGCAATAGACTCAAGAGTGCAACAAAAGAAGCCTGGTATCCTATGCACACTAGATTGAGAAAAAGCATAGGATCATGTAAACTTGGAGTACTTGCTATGTATGCTGAAGAAGTTGGGTTTAGGGCAAACATGGATACACTGGATCAGATTTTGTATATCCACTGTTAGTTATTCTGTGTTAATTAACGGATCACTTGCTGGCTTCTTCAAGGCTCAGAGGGGTCTCAGGCAAGGAGATCCTTTGTCTCCTTTTTTTGTTTATCATTGCCATAGAAGGACTGAGCATTATGTTCAAAACAACTAATTTGTATGGATGGATAAAGGGGTTTGAGGTAGCTAGGGCAGGGAGTAGTGATAGCCTAGAGGTGACTCATTTTCAATATGCTGATGACATCCTCATATTTGAGATGCTGATAGAAACCAATCGAGACATCTCAAAATAATCCTAGTGCTCTTTGAAGACATCTCAGGCCTTCACATTAACTGGGGTAAGAGCTTCCTTTACCCCATTAATGATGTTCCCCACATGAACCTGTTGGCATCTATTCTAGGAGGAAAGGTAGGGTCTTTGCCAACCATTTATCTGGGAATGCCTTTGGGGCCAAGTCAAAGTCTATTGAGATTTGGGATACTGTTATTGAGAAATGTGAAAAGAAATTGGCAAGATAAGACCCAATACTTGTCAAGAGGAGGTAGACTGACTTTGATCAACTTAGTCCTTGATTCACTTCCAACATTCATGATGTCATTGTTTCCCATTCCAGCAGGGGTCATCAAGAGATTGGATAGAATCAGAAGGAGCTTCATATGGCATGGTGACAAAGAGAGGAAAGGCTATCATATGGTCAAGTGAAACTCAGTCATTTGTGGAAAAAAGTAGGGTGGATTGAGTATCAACAACCTGAAAATCCAAAGTAAAGCTCTAATAATGAAGTGGTTGTGGAAGTTCACTAAAGAAAACCACCTATTGTGGGGACGACTGATTAAAGCCAAATATGAACAAGAGGATAGCTGGATGACCAAGGAGGTCAATACTCCATATGAGGTCAGCCTATGGAGGTCTATCAGAGTCCTCTGGAGTGAATTGAAAACCCAATCAAGAATCAAAGTGGCAAATGGAAACAAAACTAGTTTTTGGAAGGATAATTGGCATGAGGTTGGTATCATGGAACGCGTCTTTCCGGATATCTTCAACCTAGTCCTTCACCAACAAAAAACTATAGCCGACATGTGGACATCTGACGGGTGGAGCTTGAATTTTAGAAGACATTTCAATGATTGGGAGGTTCAAAGAGTGGCTGATTTCCTCAGCAAACTTGATCAATTTCCTGGGGTTCAAGCTGGTGAAGATCATTTATGGTGGCAGGGCAACTCCAATGACATTTTTAAGGTATTAGCTGCCTACAAAATAATGAACCAGTCCAACCACCAGATAGCAAACTGGTCATGGAAGCAGATTTGGAGGATAAAAGTTCCCCACAAGGTATCAATTTTTGTATGGTTACTAGCAAAGGAGGCCACTCTAACAGTGGTCAACTTGATGAGCAGAGGTATGAAACTGTGCTCAAGATGCTTCCTGTGTAAAAAAACAGCTGAGACATTTAACCATCTATTTTTGCATTGTCCATACACATCTCATTTGTGGATAATCATCCTAAACCTTAAGGGTATAGCATGGACAATGCCAGGCAAGATAACAACGGCTCTTAACAGCTGGGAAGGAACATGTTCACATGCTAAGGATAGGACTGTGTTCTGAAAGGCGCTCCCCTTCTTGCCAAAGGTGAGGCGAGGCGAGGCAAGGCATCGTCGCCTTTTACTGGCATGGCGATGTGATTCCAGAAAGGCGACCTAAAGGCAAAAGGCGACATGGCGAGGCGAGGTGAAAGGCATCGCCTTTTCAGTTTTTCTTTTTAAAAGGGTCTGATTTAATAATTAAAAGGCAAAATTAGGGTTTTTTTGGGTGTTTTTGCAAACCTGGGCTCCTCTTCTCTCTATTGCGACCTGCACTCTTCTTCTCCTCTTCCTCGCGAGTCGCAACTCTTTGGCCTTCGAGAGGACAATACCTTCGCGATTGCTGCTCAGTACATAAGTTCTTCTTCTCTTTTTTTTCTTCAGTTCTTCTCTTCTTCTTCTGTTCTTCTCTTCTTCTTCTTCTTCTCTTTTTCTTCTTCTCTACTCTGTTTTTCGGTGGTAGTGGCACAGTACTCTGTTTTTTTAAAAAAAATTGAAGCTACTGTTGAACAGTGAACTGACTGCCTATGTTTAAAAAAAAAATCAATCCTTCTATATGTCCCTACTCAATTTAGTTTTATACTAAATTAATATAGTATTGCTGGTCAATTGTCTTATGAATTATTGAGTCATTCAAGTTCTGGACTTTTATTATCTACTATTAGTTTTTGAATTGAAATATTTGCTAATATATGTTATTGCTATTGAGATTTTGGATATTTATATATGCAGTTAATATTTTAAATTTTTGGTATTAATTGACGCCTCAATTCAAAAAGGCGAGGCAGGCCCTTGTCTCCTTTTGTCGTCTTTCGCCGTCCAAAACACTGGGATAGGAGTGGATGGAGAATTGTCCCATCTTGTATCTAGTGGACAATTTGGAAGGAGGGGAATTCCAGATGTTTTGAGAGCTTAGAGAATGATGCGCAGAAGATCAAATTGAACTTCATCTTACTCCTATGTTTTTGGTGTAATCAGATTTACTCTAATGATATTGTGTCTATCATAGATGTTCTAGATTCTTTATAGCTAGAGAGGGAAGACACTAGAGCTCTATTGTAAATATGGTCTCAGTACTACCCAAGTACCATTTTGATCCCTGATATGACACAAAGTTCCTGATTCAAAAATAAAATAAAATATAGAATTCAAATAAATTAACAATAATTGTTATATCCACAAAATACTAGAGAAAATATTAATTTATGTGGTGTTGTTAAATTGTTTCTTTAAGGAACCACACTCTAAAAGCCAGTGATGGTGGTGGTCAGTAATGATGTTTTGGCTAGTGGTGGTCGTTGTTGGAGGAGTGGTGATATTGAATGCCTACAAGAAACTAAATGAACAGGGACAAACACTAGAGAGATAGTAACACATGTTTAATTAAATTATGATATTGTGGGTAAAAAGAATAGGAATGGAGTGGGAATTATTGTAGAACCAGGACTAAACGATAAGGTGATAGGGTAAAGCGAGTTCCCATTAAGTTTTACATGGAAAAATGAAACAATCAATATTATCAGTGCATATGCTCTACAAATAGGATTAGATACGGAAGTTAAAACTAAATTTTGGGAAAATATAACACCCTGGTTCAAGGGAGTCCAGGCAACCAAGATATCTTCACTAGTGGAGATCTAAATGGTCACGGGGGTAAAGATACTCATGGTTTAGACGAAGCACTATATAGAACTGGAAATGAGGAAGGAAAAGCTATCCTGCAGTTCGCTTTAGCTTTGATTTAGAAGAAGCTAACACATATGTTAAAGAAAGATATTCCCACAACAACGCATACCCAATGTAATCCACAAGTGGAGTCTGGGGAACATTGACAAATAGATTTGTCCCAAGTACGATAGGACAGAACCTCATGTATGGACTGTAAAGTTGTACCAGGAGAAGTGCTGACTACCAACCTAGACCACCCAACATAGGTTGGCGGTTTTGGGTGTAAAGTGTATGGGTAGAGTGAGAAAGAAGAAAGCTTGCAAGCAATTGAGAATTCAGTGGCCGGCATTAAATTTTTCTAATCAGTTACCAATTTCAAGAAAAATTACGGAAGAAGGGAGTATTTGACTTAGAGGGGAATGTGAACATCCAGTGGAAGATGATACACCATTACATTTCATCACAGGAAAGAAAATGAATAAGACTGATCTCAAGAAACAGAAGACAAATAACCTCTAGTCTGTGATATTACTAAAAAAAATGTCCATTTCCTAAGTGCAAAACCTCCTCAACAAGAAAGTCAGTTTGGATGTCTATGCAGATGACCCATTCTTAAGGGAAATTTCCAATGGAAGGGAACATACTATTTTCATTGTATAACTTATTCAAGATTAGCCAACTAGGTATTAATTTTTTCAGAGAAAATCAATTCACTCAAGCACATTGAAACTGTTAGTTTGAAATAATCAAACAGCTATATGAAAAATGGTTAAGGACACAATGATGGCAAAAAACCAAAATAATTATATACTTACTTGCTTTGCACGTTCCAGTAATTGAATTGCAAAACAGGAGATTCTTAGCTGCATCTTTGTGCAGGAATGGAATGAAGTGTCCTGTCTTCGTCTATCAGAAAACTCACAAATTCTCAGAACCCTAGTCAAGCCCTCTGCATATACTTCATAACCTAGCTTATTGATCTCCATGCCAGTTAATTGCCGAAACCAATTTTTCTTTGGATCTTCTGGCTTCTTTTCCAGAGGTAAATGAAACCCTAAACCTCTCTGTTGCTTAATTCTGTAAAATGGTTTCCATTCACGCACCTTATCCAAGTTTATTTCACGTTGTAGATGTACAGCTGCAAGATAAAAACTACCAAAATGAGATTATACAGTCATACTAAGTTCGAAAAAAAATGCATGCACATGTGAACAAGACAAGTACTTCCCAGCACAAATGGTAAAAACAGTACCTCCAATTAAACAGAAAGCACAGCTGATTCTTTATTTTTTTTAAAACAATACATACACAAGCGAACAAGACAAGCACTTCCCATCATAAAAGGTAAAAAAAGTACCTCCAGTTCAACAGAGAGCACAACTGATTCTTCATTTTCCTAGATATAATTTTTAAGCAAGGAAATGGTCCATATAGACGATATTAACTAATGAGGATTAAGGCTTAGTTGTCGCTGCGACTGTTGCACTAAAATTCCTTTTGACCTGGTTAGAGACTTCAATGGTAGTGTAAGGATAAGTGTGAGCATTAGCAAACGTCTGGTTATTAGGAACCCCTAATTAGCCTTAAACAACATATTGTTAAGCATAGCAACAAGCTAGCCTAAATTGAATGAAATGAATGTGGAGGATGCATATATAGGTGACCCTAACTAGTTTGGGACTAAGACGTATTAGTTGATTTTTATTGATATATTACCATACCTTTTCACAGAAATGTATCATCTTTAAATAAAACTTTGAAATTCAATTTTTAATGTGAATTCTGTGAAAACACTGCTTTATAACTTGACTAATCAAATAATTTTCCCCCCTTTTAACAGCTAAAACTTTTGGATTAGATGGTTCACGCTATTCAAAATCAATGCATAAAATACAACAGACTAATCTTAACTGAAAAAAAGAGACTAAAATAATGAGTGTGCATCATTAATATATGCAATTAAACTTATTTAGAATCTGTTCTAGTGAAGGTTTTAAGAAGTCAACAGCTACCGTCAATCTGGACAACAAGCTTATGGTCAAGTCTCAGGTCATCCCAGACATAGCCAGCACTACTTCCAGATGCCAAAATCTCCGGCTCTGGTAAACCCTGCAGGTTCACCAAGATAAAGGAACACAATAAGAGTTAATTGCCTGAGAACAATACGTTGCAACTTGCAAGGTCAAAGCATTGGAAACAATGAAAACATATGCAAAACCTTCTGATAATATGTAATAGAAGTATTTTCCAAGTGGTTCTCAATCCGGTAAGGCAGGTCTATATTTGCTGGCCAACAGAAGCGTAGTACAATTGTAGGACCATCTTCAACCACATGAACAGTGGCAAATTCACAGATGTCTGAGTTATGCTGCATTGCAAGATCTGATTGTTGAACAGAATCAGACGACTTCTTGAATCTAAGAAAAAATCGTCCAAGTGAAGCAATACAAACTGGTCCTGACCAGGAGAAATTGGCCTTAATTGGTTGAAATTGAACAAAAAATGATGAGTCATTATGGGATTTTGCATGTATTTTGAGGAAATTCTCTAAGAAGGGGTTTCTTTTCATTGTTGTTATCTCATTTCTACTCCTCAAAGTTAATGCTGTTCTCTGTTTACTGTTGAGTGTAACAACTGTGTCAGTGCCATCCTCCTAAGACAAAAATGGATTTAGTCCTCAACTCTATCAGTTTAACACAGCAAGTGAAAGCTAGGATCAAGAAACTAAAACAAAGACTAACCTCCACGAAACATTGACGGACAGTGATGATTTCGTCCGACTCATTTAGTATGACATATCTGGGATACATTGATACAACCTGCAGTGGAACTACTTTGCTAGCAGATGGTTTCAAAGAGACTCCTAACTTCGTAACAGTTTTGGAACCATATTCTCCTTCCACTTCAAGGTTCAACCCTGTAAGGCCTGATAAAGCATCCAAGTTCAAGGATGCTTTGGAAGCTCTCTCATCCAAGAGTGTGATGTGCACCTTGTGGCATCTAGTAATGGTAAGCAGGAATCATGCAGGGTCAAAAACTGTTATGTCATAACCGCTGATAGATGGAAAAGGAGAGACAATATGGACTCAATAAAACTAGTAAAAATAATTTACTTGCTGAGCCATGATTTTATTGATCTGGGAGGAAGATAAGATCCTAATTCTGGAGACACTAGGGAAGCAATATTTTCCCCGGCATGCCTGGATATAATAGTATCACTCAGCAAAGAACAAAACTGAGCCAAATGAAAAAATTACAAATCATCTTGGATCGAAGATTACCTAGAAACAAGCTTATGATTTGCAGGAAAACAAAACAAGGAAAATTCGGTATTATTCTCCAAGGTGTAAGAAGTAAAAACAGCAGCCTGCACACACAGAGGCAAATTTAACACCTAGCCGTAAGGTAATAATCAGCTCAGTTGGAAACATTACCTCCAATATCCCTCTTAGTCCACGAGATAATCTCAGTAATGCAAAATACTTCCCATTGTCAAAATCTAATTCGATATCTAAAAACTGAACTTTAGTTTTGCGCTTCTGCAGCCTTCTCGCACTGTCACTACTATTGATTGGTTTGCAGCTTGTACCAAATGAAGTTAAGGTAACAGTGAAATAAATTGCAGCAGGATTTGCATATAAGTTGACAGCCGACCCAGAGTGAATAGTAGCCTCATTGCATATGCAGTCAACACTATTAGTAGATGGCAGACCTGTACAAAAGCAGTAGTCAGTAATAAAATGCATCAACTAACATTTGAACCAGATTTAATTTGCTATCACCTGTATCATTGAGTTTCACATGAATCTCCATATCTAAGAAGTTGGTGAAGCGAACAGTAGGAAGCAGAAATATTTCTTTCTGCTCTTGCAAGGCAACTGGTGAATTTTTATCTACACGCGCATATCCAAAGTTATCTGGATATATGATAGGTACGTCTTTCCCAATGCTTTCGACCAGAAAATGAATGTTTGCAACTCGTCCATCCTCTGACACAATAGCACAATGTGCCGTACTTAAGGAATATTTGATTGGTTGAAAAGAAAATGCTTTCCGCACTTGGTAAGTTAGTTTATCAAATATCCCAGATAGTCTAACAGGCTTTCCACCTCTAAGATCATCTGACCAACAAGCTGATGGGTTCTCAAAAATTTTCAAGACATCTGTAACTTCAGGTCTAAAAGAAAGAAGGAAGTTACCTGCAAATAAATTTCCAACATCATGAATTTCCTTGGTAGGAGCATATTCAGAGATTAAGGGGCATCAATAGCTGGCTTGAATAAACAAGTGCTATCAGCTGTAACAGAACATCAACTATGTCCATTCTATGTCGTTCGGACTCTTCAAAAATGTCAATGGTTGCGTGTCGGATTCTTCAAAAGTACTGTGTTTTTGGAGAATCCGGCTCGCATTCAGCATCGAAAGTGAAGAGTTCATGCAACATAGGTTCAAACTAAATACAATAGTAAGAAAAATTGACATTGCACATTTACTACAGGGGAAGACAGAAATATAGTATTTTATGACGGGATCAACTGAGTCTTAGCAGATTTCTGTATTTGTTTTTATGAGAAACAGAGTTTTTAACATCATAACCTCCGAAGCACCTAATCTCTCTATTAAACCATCAGATCTGTCATGGTTTCCAAAAGCAATTGAGCCCTTAAATTTGACAAAGTTTTAGGTAATTAGCAAATAAGAACAAAACATAATAGGAGTCATTTGCAATATCAGCGTTATGAAAAGACATCCCTTTGTTGCTTAAAGCAATGAAGCAATGCGAAGCAAGGAGTTATCGCCTCATGAGTGAAGCCATGTGTTCAAACAATGATGCGCAAGTGATCCAATTGAGAAGTGTTTGGTCCTTTGACTAGAGTTGGGTAAAATTTGCCTTATCGTACTTAGATGTTGAAAATAGTTATTTTGATTGAGCTTTGGTTATTATAGTACAAATTCACATATGTTTGGTATTTTTATTTTTTGTAAATCATGTGCTTCCCTCAAAGAGCTTTCCCTTCTCACTTTTTGCTTCAAGCCTCAGAGACGTTGTCGATTTTTTGTGCTTTTCGCTTTAAGAGACACAGAAATACTTAGGTACCACTCAGCAAATTTTTATCTCAGACTTCCCTTTTCTGCATTTAAAATTCCCAAATTTTCTTACATCAGAACAGAGCACAATTTATATACTTGTAATAAGACAGCATGAATTTACTAAGGCTTAACAAAGAATATGTTAATCTTTTTGGGCCATGTGTCACATACCATAGATCTAGGGTTCCCTGCCAAAGGAAGACACATAATTAAGCAAAAGGTCATATACACACGGTAAATTTGTTCCAAGAATATATTCAAGCAAAATGATGAGCTGATATAAAGTCTAGTATCAAACAACTGAATTCTAGCTCCTGCTACCACTCTATGTGCCTTGAACAGCTTCTAGAATCTGATACATAGATACAAAATTCATTCTTAGGCTTAAGTTCTTCTACAGAAGTGTCATGCACAGAGCCAATAGCTCAGGTTAATCTCGATTACTCGAAGTAAAAAACCGTCCAGATTACAATCAAACTTTTGAGGGTTGTATATCTTTGTTTTGTGATGAAAAGCTTGGTTATTTTCACCTATTTTAAGTCTGTATTGTTCTCATTCAATTTCAAGGGTTTCTAAAATTCCAGTTAAGAGCTTTTATGGACAAATTTTCAGAATTTTCAATTTGCAGAAATTATCAAAGACAGCAGATTTTATCCCTATTGAGGAGTTTAGACAAGATATCCCTTGTCTTATCTGAGAGTCTAAGAGCCTGTTTGGATTAGCTTTTGACTTATGACTTATAAGCCAAAAGCCATAAAGTTAAAATTTCTAACTTACGGCTTTTGGCTTATTTTTGTTATTGTGGCTTAAAAACAAGTGCTTGTTGAACCGAGGGTCTTCTGAAAACAGCCTCTCCACCTTCCTGAGGTAGTGGTAAGGACTATTTATACTCTATCCTCCCAGACCCTACCTAGTCGGATTTCTATGGGTATGTTGTTGTTGGCTTAAAAACGAGTGCTTATAAGCACTTTTTTATTTTATCTCAACACTACAAAAGTGTTCAAAAGATATTTTGTTTAAAAGCACCTAAAATAAGCCAATCTAAATAGGCTCTAAATAGGAGTGCTTTTTTTTTTTTTGGAAGAGTCTAAATAGGAGTTGAAAGTTCTTTTTCGTCTAGAAAGGTAAATTTTTGACATCCGAATCAATTCCATAAAGTTCTTTTTCTCATAGGTAGGCAATTTCTATATCAAAACATGAAAGGGGGAATATGCTTGAAACATACCAACACTCAAAGAATTCAGTGTCTTCTTCCGTCCCCCAGAGAGATTTATGGCACTAAAGGCTGTCATAGAATCATCGATTGTGTCCCCCGCCTCAAGCCTCACAGAAGCATAATCAATTTCCTTATGCTGAGGACGTTGAAAACGCAGCTCCATTGGGAATTTGGTGTCATTATGTATCCTAAGTAATGGAGACACGACAATTGACAAGTAATCCTACAAACATCGAGAAAGAGGAATTAAAACTAATAAATTAAGTCAAGTCTGGATTTCCATCTTAAAAAGAAACAGCAGAGATACCTCAGTCCCGGGTGAAACTTCAGCCACAAGAAATGGACCAGGGTAAGTTTTTGACTCTGATTTGTAGAGGAAAAAGCAAATAACTTCAGTAAGCTAAAGTTAGAAATCATTGAATATGTACAAAGAACTGGAAGTTTATCGGTATAGGTGATGTCAGCTAGTCCGAAATCCAAGTCTTAAAAGTTTATGATATCTCTTGTGCAATTTTATATATATATATATTAAAAGAACAAGTTGAGGAAGAGAAGCCTGAAGCACCTTGCAGAGATACGATACGTGGTCTCCATGCAAATGACTGGGTTTCCAATAGCGAAAGATGAAGTAGAGAAGTAGAAAGTAATCCTCGCTCTATAAGCTGGATAGAGAAAAATGATGCTTCCGGAGGTCGATTTGCCAAAGCCATGTGCCTTACAGACAAAGAGTTAGGCTCCTCACATGATGAGAACACAGGTTAATCCAAATAGAACATGCTTGCACAAAGGCAAATATACCAATGAAAACACCATTATTAACTTTTCAAAACAAAAAAAAGGAAAATTGTGAAGGATATTATGTACTATAAGCCCAGGACAGTGGAGCTTACTCAGTATAAATCTGATACACAATTGAAAATGCCAGCGGCGAGATAAAAAAACATCTTCCAAACATACACATACATCATGCCTTTTCTGTTTCATAATCTGTTAATCTGGCGTTATCTTGTACTGAGCAAGGGTGAAATATGGATGCGAGTTGCGAAGCTAGGCTCAAGATTGGGGGCAGGTGTATAACTATCAAGCATAGCAGAAGCACAATGGACACACACTACAAAAAACTGATTGCATGTCTTCTGTGGAAGAAGCTGAGTGAAATAGAGGAAGTGCAACAGGGTTAGGTTGCTCGAGTAAATGTGAATTTCACTGATCTAGAAGATTATATCGAGATAAAAGAAAGAGAAGGAATTCAAATGAAAAACAACTTTGTTTTTCTAAAATTGCACAAAGGGAAACTACAACATTCACAATCATTTAAATGGCATATGATAATTAAACTCCCACCTGATTCTGCTGTGACAGGTCAAGTTTTATAGTTTAAATTTTTCTTCTTTTTTTTCAATGACCAATAGGTCAAATTCTATCTTTTTACTGTATGGAGTAAATTTACCATTTCAAAAAAAAAAAAAAGCAGGTTCAGTTCTGTAGTTTAAAGGCTGTTGATTGACTCTCCAAGGTAGGTACTGAGCAGAATCATAGCAGCGGATGTTTCAAGTAATCAAGCAGAACAATTGTAAACTATGGGAAGCACCTCAAGAAAATGGTAGTGGCGTGTCTTCCTGCAACTGATACATCTTGATTATCGTAGAACTGACAAACAAGGGTTAAGCCTGACTGGTTTTCAACCTGAAAATGTTAAAACTCATCAGATTGCATATGAAACACTAGAAAACCTATAGTCTCTGCATGACTTTTCTCGTGAATGGACAAATACAAGCTTCAAAGGCTAGATATCTAATATTCAGTCTCAAAGAGAATGTAGACCGACCATGAAGATGGTCTCACGTCCAATTCTCAGTCTTTGATTAACTCACGAAACTAACAGCAGGATTTCATGCAACAGTTCAAAAGGTCCACAAGGTGCACCTGAGCATTACATTTTAACAATCATGCAAAATCAAGATTGGCTGGTTATTGAGTTTGTGATGATGATTCTAACAGAAGATTCTAATTTCTAAACAGCAGTTTCTACTTCCCAAGAGTTGTGATGATGATTCTAACAGAAGATTCTAATTTCTAAACATCAGTTCCTATTTCCCAAGAATTGTGATGATGATTCTAACAGAAGATTCTAATTTCTAAACATCAGTTCCTATTTCCCAAGAAGTGTCTATTCACATCCCCAATATTTTTCACATTCTTCATTGTGAAGAAAAAGACTAATAACACAGTAAGAAAAAACAAAAGGCAATTGTTGCAAATTAAAATACCCGAAGGATGACAGATTACTGATGGAGGAAGTTCTGAGATGTTTCATTGCTGAAGACATCATCCATAATAAGGGACTGAAAAACAAAGCTTATTCTAACCAATGTAAAGTTGCATATATGAATCACAGATCTATGACTCATATATTAGGTTAGTTGATAAGTTGAGTCATATTCCACAGGTAAAATTTAAGTCCCACTTTGTGGTCGGCCTATCATTCAAGGCCTAACTGCTTCAAGCATTTAAATTGAGATGCATCATACTGAGCATTTTTATTTACAGGAGAATTACAGCCCATACCTATTCGGTCATCTAGTTTACAAGATTTTTCCCAATTACTCCTTTATTACCATTTGGCCAGATTTCTGTAAAATCCTAGTCCCCAAACCCTTTAGCTTCTTTTTCTATTCTCTCCTTGAGGCGGTGGGGAATCGCCACGCCACAGACTACCACTTCACCACCCTTTGCCGTACTATCTCCGCTGGTCAGACATCACCGCCACCAGCCGGCAACCTCCGTTCACATTCAAATTACACCAATTGAATCGTCTGCTTCTCCTTTACCATGATCCATAATTCAAAACTCACCCCCATTTCTACGACTTTCAGAATATCCAAAATTCTTACTTTTTTCCTACTCAAATTTTTGATGCTACGCTCTTTACCACACAAAACCTACATAAATCAATAGCTCTTGGACTGATCTAACATTTGGCATTGGTTTCAGTACGGAATTCTGGCAACCAATTTTTCCGATGAATCGGTGGCAACCACCCTAAATCTCCAGTCTCGTTACTTTACTATCTCAAGCCACTGAACATGTGGCGTCGAGTTTGCTTCAGTGCTTGCCAGATTTAGGCATAGCGACTGAACGTAGCACAACACCCCAAGTCCGGTGGTTTCCTTCGGATATTCCGTTGGTTAACTGTGTTTATACATGGTTATGCAAAGCATATACATTATTTATACACTAATATACATTTTGTACATTATATATACAGTGTATATGTTATGTATAATACTGTATAAGGATGTATATGTAATATATATAATGTCTAATATGGACTTTTATACATCATGTTATATAAATCTTTAAAATGAAAAATATAAAAATGAAAAGGGTTCTATGTAGCTCGGGGAAGAAGGTGAAAAACATAACATTAAAATAGATTTGGCTTCATAAAATTCTATGTAAGCATATGTTGGCTATAATTACAGCCATAACTCAAGCCAGATGCAGCATATTTCCTGCTAAAGTGGGTCCACAAAGTTATGTGCATTCTTGGTCCAACCACCAATTAATTAACTGTGTCAAAACATTTTACAAGGGGGAAAGAGAATGCTGCTACTTTCAGAAAGTATCCAGCCCCTTTCTTTTCTCAATTACTACCAAGTACCAAGCAATGTACTTTTGACTAGTGTTTTATGATTCATCTCGGGTATATTAGCAAAAAAAATTTACTCACTATTTCCATTGAGGAATCCGATTTCTCTGCAGCAGAACTCCACATCAAAGTTTAGTAAGGACGACATACCCAATAAATGATGAAAGCATCTTTAGACGTGAAGCTGATTTAGCTAATGCTATCCTATATTTTGGTTCTAAGAAGAGGAGATTCTCTTATGGCAAGTGAATATAAAACATTTCAAGCAAGATTAAGTTTGCAAAGCCACAGAGTGTATGCAGCATGAGTACTTATGTCAGAGTAGAACCTTGCAGCAATTGGCCAAAATTGTGGAGTCCTTTACAGCGTAAGGACCAGCCAAATTCAACTTCCCAATGATAAAGAGAATAATGTCCAATGAGAGCTCAGTAATTGTCATACTCAACTGCCAAGACAGAGATATTCATTAAAAAAAAAAGATGCAATTAAAAAAAAATCACATGAAAAACTGAATTATTAATCTGACCTCTTTAATTCTGGCATAGAAATGGCCAGGCACCCAGAGGATAATATTTTCTGGTCCCTGGTTCAGAAATGTATAACGGTAGAAAACATCAATTTCTAATGGATGCATGAGGTCTCTCCTGGCATCATGCAAACAAGTGAGTAATATGAATTACAACATAATATACCATTTCTCCTAAAATGCAATATCAAAGAGAAAGATGAAGTAGAGTTGCATTATTTTACTAAAGAGACTCACCACATATCTTTCTGGGAGTCAAAATAATACAGCAAAACCCCCAGCCTGCTCATAGCCCGAACTTTAGTATTTGATATCTGTATAACAAATTCAGTAAAACTGATAGAACCCTGGAGGAGGGGAACCTTTTCCTTGGAGTCAGAAAGTTCATAAACAATGGTCAAAGAAACCTTGTCTACCTCCACAGTAATACCAAAAGAACTTCCTCGCTGACTCAGATCTTTTCCCTCACTTATACATGAATCATGTAGCAAGATCGTTCCAGGTTCCTTCTCTAGACACCCATCCAAAAAAACATTGTTAACATATGGAGAAGGGTCACGAAATACTTTAAACTTAAACGGATGTCCAGGTTTTCTGACAACTTCTAGGACCCCATTAACAAAAGCTGCAGCACAATCATTCTTCTTGTTCACAAGATAAAATACATTTTTAGTTTGTGGAAGATATGTCTTCAAGTCAACATCAGCATCATAAATGTCATGTTTGTATGGAAGCGCTCTCCAAAGTGCCCAGGCACTATCACTAGAACTGGAAATGTCAACAAAATCGGATTGTCGATGGCAATTCAACCGCAATGGTTCCCCCGATTCATCTTTAGCATATAGTGAGATGAAGGACAAATACTGAACTTGTGAATTCCATCTTCTTGTTTGGTGATACTTCACCTGATGATAGAGAAAGGTTTAAATCACCACGTCCACCAAGTAACAAATGGTATACCAAGAATGAGTAATACACATATGTGCAAAAAAATATTTACAGAAAGTTGTCAAGGTAAAAATGATAGGAGAAAACTAACAGATGCAAAAGCCCTGAGCCTAGTCACAAATGCACAGAGTTCTCTTAATCTTCATCAATGAATGATTATTTTAATAAGGATGAGCAGCCCAAGGAGCAGGAAAAAATAAACAATTTACAGGATAAGGAAAAAAATGTGAAATGATTTAAAAACATAGGAGACAACAAAAGCTTCAAATCAAAAGAATCAATGAACCTAAAAAATCACTTGTCTCTTCACCACACTCTTCTTTGTACAAATAAGAAGATTCAGATGTTCAATTTTAGTTTGTCAATGCGTATCCCTCAATACAGGTGAAACAGAACTCTGTACTTATAGAAATGGAGGGAGTTTTGGGGCTGGAAACCTGATATGACAAAAGTCTTATCTTTAAGTTGCTATGGATGTTAAATCGTGAAGAAAAGGCACACAAAGAAAGGTCTAACAGAAAAGTTCAGGGGAGGGATTCTGGACCATAAACTTTATGTTATGCCTCATGGAACTGGTCTGTGGAAGTCCATTAGGATGCCTTAAGAACACAACAACTTCAGATTAGGAGACGGGAGGACAATTTTCCTCTGATGGGATGACTGATTCTGAATTGGCCATGGACCACAGGAAAACTGGCTTCCCGATCTTCATAGCTTTGCAGGAAAAAAACCTTTCACCAGAATGTGTCTCGGAACTGGTATGGGATGTTCTCCCAGGAAACAATGTAAAAATTGGGAAATGGGAAGAATGAACCAGTTCTTTCAAACTCTAGGAAGAACTTTAATCAGTAAAATCTGCCTACAAAATTTTGTCTGGAAGATGCAGTTCTCAAAGGAATTGGCATTGGAAAAGGATTTATAAGTGCAAGGCACCTTGTAAAATAAGTAAGCTGCTTCAGCTGGTAGGTGACAGAGGCTTGTAACACAACAGAACGTGTTAAGGGTCATGCATGTGTGTCGATGTCAACCACTTATCTCTTCACTGCAAAACTTGAAAACAGTAGCATGGGCTTTTCTTGAACTTAATTGCAGGATGCCAACCACGTATCAGCACATGCATACATATCTTTACAAACCCTGGTAAATGAGAAGTGACAAATAAATTGGGACAGAGAGTATTGACAGTCTTTTTTATCGGTATAACTGTATATAATTTAGGTGTTAAATGTTGGTACAAGAACATCCATACGCATATGATTTGTATTATTATTGAGATGTGAGAGAGTGATGGAGGACACAGCTATTGAGAAATGAAATTTCTTGGCAAGCTACAAAGGTGAAGCTACGGAAAAAGATTAAAATGCAAGGTCGTCCAATGGACATTGTTGGTTGAGTGGGTAACCTATAAGGAAAAGATATTAGAGATGAAGACATAAGCAACTATAAACTCGGAGGAAGAAGCAATAATAGATTTATGGCCATCTCAAGGAAAAATAAATTTCTGTAAATATAGAGAACATAATAATGTAAGGAAAGCTTTCAGCTGAACACAAAAAAAGATCCAGAAGGGATTAGTCTCGAAAAACTAACCCGAATATCAAAAATACCTTTGGGGATTCAATTAAACACCTCACAAAGCTCTAGTCATTTCAATATGGCAAGGCATACATAATGAATAGAAGATGGACATACCCTGAACAAAGCCCTCTCTCCAACAAGTGAATAGTGGATCTCACCAACTAAATTGTAGCCACTTTCTGCCCTATCAACTGTGACATACATATGTTGGTCGACATCTTTGATAGAAACAATTGTTCCTGCAAGCAAGATACTTATAACGTTAATATGTTCATAGCTAAAAGATGGATTCTGCAACCTGAGCCGAAAGAGCATTACCATCAGGAACCATTTCATCCAGACTTCTAGTAGATTCTCCACTGTTCTTTTGATGTGTTTGCTGCTCTATGCTTTTTGTTGCTTCTACGCTAAAGACTGCAGATAAAGCTTCCCCAGCAAAAAGTATAATCTGATTTAACAAAAAGAAAGTTAGAGCAATTCTTTGTAATCCACTTGTATGTCAAGGTGCCTCATTACATAAATGAAATCAACACTTTATAAGTCGAGCATTACTAGTGAAACCTTATGCACGTTGGCATCAAATCAATAAAAGGACATGTAAAAATGGAGAACAGTCCCACATCACCGATTCCACAAATTCTAGCTGTTTCTCTCTATGTTTAAGATTTACTTGAAGAATGTTCTTCTAAGGCCAGGTTAGCTAGTTCCAACTTTGGATGTGTCACCTTTCTCTAAAAGACACAAAACGTCACATATTACCAGCAAGAATAGACCTAAGTCTAAAGGTCATACTAAGAGATATGGTTTTCCAGGCGCAGAAGGAAATTATTTATTTACTACAGGTCTGAAGGATAAAATTTACCCTGCTTACACTAAAAGAGTCTTGTATCCAAATGAGTGACAGATTGTCAGATGACTTTTGTCAATTTCCAAGAACATGAGCTAATGTGTTTGAACTTTCGACTAGCCTAAACCCATTAATTATACCAACAACAACATACCCAGTGAAATCCCACAAGTGGGGTCTAGTGAGGGTAAAATGTACGGAGACCTTACCACTACCTCGTATAGAGAGGTTGTATCTGAAAGACCTTTGGCAGCAAATCCAGGTACAAAGAAGGAGATAGTGAAGAAAATATAGCAACACGTAAGTAGTGCTAAGTCTACTTGAAAGACGCAAAACAACAATACAATAGTGCGATAACTGAAACACACTAAACAACATACTAAACAATAATAATACCACTAGTACAATGGCAAACATCAACCACCACAAGCAAAACAATACTACACTACCTGCTAACCTTCAACCCTAATATGTGTCCTCCACACCTCCTATCTAAGGTCATGTCCTCGGTAACCTTAGTTGGCTCATATCTTGTCTTATCACCTCTCCCCAATACTTATTCGGTTTACCTCTGCCTTTCCTCGTATACCAAAAAGGAAAAAACAAAAGAGTCCAAAAACTAGTCGAAGCCACTAACACCCAGCACACACAATGACCTACAAACTTCCGCAATGTTTGTGTCAGTTCTTCAGGGGTCAAATCTTTTGACAACTTGGTCTAGTGTTACCTTCCTTAGTCCCTCTTTGCTTTTTGAGTGGGTTTAGTAGGAAGTCACAACAAACATTTCATTTGATCTAACCTTTGAAACTGGATCATATCCCCTTCGTCAAGAGTAGGAAAGCACTAAAAAGGAAAAAGAAAATGAAGACAAAAATGGAAATTAGAATATTAATCAACCTCTACCTACTTATCAAAGAGGAAAAATAATCTCTATCTTGATTCCAGTAATACTACAACCCAAGACCACAAAAAATGGACTGTGATCTGCAACCATTCACCAGCTAATGGGTCACCCTCTACCCATTAATAGTAAAATTAGTTACCTTATTTTTTTTGAAGATAACCTAATCAAAAGTTCGATTATCAGGTTTAAATCAATTTTGGTTAGGAGTATGTACAGAGAGTGGTAGCCCTTGCAACCACGAGAAAAGCTATGAAATTGAATCTAAAAAACCACCTTTAGGCATCTTTACAGAAGTTACACTACCCACAAACTAATTATCCTTGAAAATAAAATTATTACGCACCATAGTAAACTGAGAACTTTTGAAATACCCAATGAGCTTTATTCTGAATGAGGCATGCCTTACTCAGAATAATTTGATGAAAAGGAAAATTCTGCTGCCCAACAGATGTTATATGTGTAATAAAGAAATTGAATTGGTTGGTGACCTTTACATAGCAAAGGGTCCTTTACGGTGAAATCATGTTACTGGAGCTTGAACTTTAGACAGACAATGACAACAAAATGGATATGGAAACTGGTTTGGAAGGTTAAAATACCTCATAAAGTTTCATGCTTCATTTGGTTGGTGATCAGGAGAGCCTGCTTAACCCACAAAGTACTACAGAGAAGAGGTATCCAGATTTGCTCAAGGTGTCATGTGTGAGCAAGAGGCAGAGATAAACAGTCATTTTTTCATGCATTGCAAAACAACTATAAATCTGTGGAACATGTTCTTCTGTATACTTGGGATAAGCTGGGTAATGCCACGGACCTCATTTGATATGCTGCAAAGTTGGGAAGGAGTGGGGAGAAGAGGATCACAAGAAGATTGGTGGAGAAGCATTCCAGCATGTGTCTGTTGGACTCTATAGAAAGAAAGAAATGAAAGATGCCATGATGGAAAAGCTAGCAGTCTCCAAAAGATCAAGATGAAGAGTATAAGTTTTTTGTACTTCCGGTGTAAACAAGATATAGTGAGGGAGATAGATAGCTTAGTTGATTTCATAGGACAATTGTAAAGTTTCTATCTAGACTTTGGTCTTGATGATACCCTCTAGGGTTGTAAATCCCACCCCATCAGCTTTTACCTGATGGGCCTTTTGGTGTGAATATACCGTTACCATTATGAAAAAAAAAACGTGTAATAAAGAAGCTGAAAATTCTGGCCATCTTTTCCACATTATGAAGTAGCCTTCGATTTTTGGAGCATGTTTATGTGCATTTCTGGCCTCAAATGGGTCACTCCTCAATCAGTTAGGGAAGCATACATGTTCTGATGCTTGTGGAGAGTTGATAAATCCATCAAGAATAGCTGGAGAATGATACCTGTTTGCATATTTTGGATAAAAAGTAATAGGAGGTGTTTTGATGGGGTCTCAACTTCCATAGACTCTTTAAAGGCTAAATGTATCGCTAGTTTATTAGCTGGTCCACTTTGTACTCAGTTTCTGGATTTTTTAGCTCTTTAACTCTGGCATAGTCAGTTCTCCTATATTAGCCGATTTTTTTTTGTATGCTTCAACGACATAACTTGTAACTACTGCATCTTCTTGATGCTTTTTTTAAAATGAAATCACTTGCTTCATCAAAAAAAAATAGTCTGGAAAGATATACTATAGAAGATACTATTTACAGAAAGTGGAGAAAATAAAAATAACTAAACGATGGAAATACGTCTGCCTAGTGAGTATACTTTTACCCTACTCAAAAAGAAAATATGATTCATCTCCTCACCTGTATTTCACGCAGCGAGAGGGTCATGTCACAACCATCTATAGAGCCACTGCCAATCCAAAAGTCATTTGACTGCAAAGGAGTACTCCCACTGCTTTTTAAAGGCTGCTCAACCACCAGAATAGCATTTAAGTCTTTTAAAACATAGTTCTGAGGAGTGGCAAGTGAAATTTGAGAACTTGTACCACCCCAAGGTTTTCTTGAACCATCTGCATGATATTGATTTCCCAGTTCTGGGGGGCTTGAGCTACTTGCTTCATCCATGATAGAATTAACTTCACTCAAGTGATCGGGAGGAACTAAACTATCATCATGTACAATGATGGAAGATTGATCATTAGATTCCAAGGAAGAATAGAAAGGGGTACTCAGTTCTTGGCTTTGCTGTTCAGTAGATATATGGAGTAACTGAGAAAGAACTGACAAATTCGTTATGCGAAATGAGAATTTCCTTGGTAGTTCAAGCTCAAGGTTACCGTTACCTTCAAGCTGAAGCTTTTGAAGTTCACCTGCAAGGCAGAAAATTCATTATTTAAAAATGTGCTTTGTTTAGAACAAACTATTTATTTCGACATAAAAATATTAGCCAGAATCAGCACTTAAGCCCTGAATTTAGATGCACGAGCATGCTAAGCATTTTATCTTGCTTAGGCAGCTTCAAATAAGAAACCAATGGGCTAAGGCTTGTGTCTAATCATCCATAGGATCCATCTTGAAGATACAGTGTTAAACAATAATCACAGTTTTTTCCAATTTGTTTGTCCATATAATTGTTGCTTGTAATTAAATTAATTACTCTTTCATTACATATGTATTGTTTTATTTGTGTGCCTTTCTCTTGAATGTTGTCAGTTGCACTAGAAATTCTCAATCAAACAAGACTGTGCAAGCTAGAATTGACCTAAGATGAAACCAATTATGAAAAACACTCCATGGACAACAAAAAGTCCAATCGTCATTGCACAATAGCTAATCAGCATGGGTAAGACCCGTGCTTTACTTGTGTTTTGCATTTAAAGTCCCAACAGGCCTCAGTACCTTTTTTTCTTTTTGGCTTTGATAACACTGTATGTTATTCAAGATTAAAATTCCAATACGACAACCAAATTGCTGATCTTAGAGCAATATAATCATTATCGCTTTTTAAATACTCCTTATAATGTTATATGTATCAAAATAACTCCTCAATCTAGGGTGCACTCAAATGCAAGGGGGCAGTAATTCTAAAAATAAGACAAGAATTAAAAATATGTGTATATCTTCAGGAGAAAACTACCTCAGAGTCCTGCAATTTATTGATGATAAGTAAAGACAAAAGAAAAAGATGATACCAGATTGATCTCCATCCACCAATGCCAGAGAAACCCGTGAAAGATTCACGGCAAATGCTTCCACCTGGTCCCAGTTAACTAGTTTATGTTGCTCCAACTGTTGGTAGGAAGAGCTCCTGCGTAGACTAGTATCCTCATCATTCTGAACAACTAGATGTTCTGTCACAGCTGGCCAAAGGCCTCCCAACTGATTAAAGTAGAAGGCGTAGCATTCTACCATTTTCACCAAAGCAGCTATATCAACAATGATCGAACCCCCCTGTCAAATTGATGTTCGGTTAAACCTTATAAATCATAAGATCTTCCCAAACTATGAATAAACAACTTGTCCAAATTAGGATCTAGAAAAATGGATACAGAAGTTAATGAATAGGCAGGCAATAATCTGAAGCTGCAAGAACAGAAACCTGGGACCGACAGGAGATTGTCTGAAATTGTCCACCAACAGAAAGAGATGCTTCAAGTGTATTAAGTTCATTCCCTTGGAGGAGGAGTACACTCTTTACTGCGCATCTGACCAGATAAACTTCAGCTAAAGAAATGCTTATAGATAACCAATCAAAAGAAGGATTTACATCGTTTATTAACGACGGTGAATGATTCAAGGACATTGAAGCATCATGTCTGGAGTCGGAACCATTCACTACATTTCTCTGACTGGCCTGCAGAATATTGTTCCCTAAGGCCCTCAAACATAAACTAATTTCACAGTGAGACAATGAAGCTTGATATAAGGAATTGTGAGACCAAACAGGCAACTGTTGTTCAACTTGGTCAGAAGTATCCAAAATCTCATCCGGATATTGGGATATACCAGATTCAAACTCAGAAAAACCAATGAGAATGTCCGCTTTTTCCTCTTCAAAAGAGAACCTGATAAATGAATGTGCAACAGATATGTTAATTCCATAACCATGGATTGGTTGCACTGTCGACTTCTTGTCAGCTATAGTATTAGCATCTGACATGCTATTTTGCGCATTATATCCTTTCCTAGAGTCGTAAAAGATCATTTTCACTGAGCTAATTTCACATGTCGTACTAACATTGAATGTAGTATCAGTAAGAACTGAAGCTACTTGTGTGATTCTATTTTTGAGTGCTCTTTCACTTTCAGAATCAGTAGACTCTCGCCTTAATAAGTCTTCACAACTTTGGCTAATGCCTACACTTGATGTACTGAAAACTTGAACAACTGTACACAGTAGACCAGATATTACCTGCCATAAAATAAAATGCGAAGTCAAACATCTGTATAAACTCCTAGCAACTTTTTACAGGGGGATAGCTTATACAATTCTAGCGAGCAGCTGGGCACTGACAGTCACTTGTTACAGACTTGCACAATCTGCAAGATGGGACAAGTCAACCTGTCAATGGGAAGTATCATAAATTCTGATAGCAGTACTGTGAACAGCGGTTGCATTGTTATAAAAACAGGAAATGAAAAACCCGTTTAAGGAAATCGTGAGGCAATCCAGGTAAGCACGCAACTGAGACAGCAGCTTAAAGAAGGAAATATCGACACTTCATATTTGGAGTGCTATCACTGGAAGACCAAGGGAGCAAAGAACAATAGGGTTTCTTGGAATGTGAAAGTGCATCATTGGAAGAGGAAACTGGTGTATCTAGAGTGGTTATCTCACAAAAGGTGTGGACGAGGAGAATATGCAGCTATTTGAATGCATGGGAAGCTACTTTGAGGAACAGGACATGATATGAATATGCCCAAAAGGACTTTGAAGCAATGATAAGACTGGACAATGTTATAAAATGACAAACAATGATAGTGGTCTAGTCAATACTGTTGAAATGTGTGATCATCTCATCTAAAAGTTTAAGTTGTTAGAAAGAGCACACTTTTAAATTATATTCTCAACATGCTCCCTCATGTGCGAGGCTAGTATTTTTTCATTGAGCAAAGCACATAAAAATTGATTTTGATATGGGTGGCGGTGAGATTCGATCTCAGGACCTCTGCCTGCTCTGCTCTGATATCATGTTGAAGTGTAATTATCTTCTCAACAAATACAAGGTCTAAAAGTGACCAACCATGGAACCAAACACATCAAGGAGGTTGGTGGTCCCACACAAAAAACCTCTCTAGTTCCTACCGCAGAGGTGTCATAAACAAGGTCTGAAGCACCAACGTAGATCGTCTGGAATAAAAACTGATTCTGGTTATGGTAAGGAGGCTATTTGTCAAGCCTCTGTTGTTGGCACTTAGCAAGGCCTAAAAAATGAGCCCCCGAGTTCTCACTTGTTCACAATTGGAAAAGTGCACTGTTATGGTAGCAAAATTCGGGAAACAGAACAGCTAGCAGGGCCTAAAATGAGCCTTGAGCCCTCGTTTGTTCACATCTGGAAGAATGAAATTGTGATGGTAGAAAAATTTGCAAAAAAAAAAGACTAGATCCATGAAGCACCATTCATTTATGACCGCATCCCTTGTCAATGTGTTGGTCCTTACAAGTTACAACAACTAGGTAGACCTCAATTTCAGGCTGCAGTGCCAGTTTTTCTAGGCTTGGCTTCCTGGAACCCTTCATGCAGAAGTCAGAAACATAAAGACCACAATGGCAGCCCTGGAAACTACCTCATAAAAGTGCAGACAGTACAGAAGGACGAAAAATAGAATTCCAAGTTAGGATTGTATGACCAAGGTCAGTTAAAAGATATACCGCAACCACAATCCTAAAGGATGCCAAAGTAGCACGAGAAAAAAATAAAGATCAAAGTACACAGTAGAATGACGTCATAGTGTCAACTACCCAGCAGGTAATTAAAAAAATTAGTCATATCCTCGAGGAGAATACCACCAAACAATGCAAGTACAAGGCACCAAGAGAAGAGAATCACCTTTAGCAAAACTGCAAATTCATCCATAAATACCCGAGTCGTCAGTCCACAACCCATGGCATACAATACTATAGAGAAAAAAATATCTATTGATCCCAATGAATGCAGATCCTTCCTGAAAAAACATAGTTGAAGTATATTAACTTTAGCTCTAGTCCATATAATTTAAGATAAATCCAGGAAATGCTTCTCTGACGAAGGAAGAAACAGAGGGAAATTTCTCTTTGAGACAGTCATCAGTGTTATGCTGAAGCTCAGAAAGGTAAGACAAGTAACAGATTGGAATTTTAACACAAAAGTACGGTTTTTACAAGTTCGAAACAAAAGTGGACTCCAAATCACAAGAATACAACAGTAGTAGTAGACGACAAAAAAGAAAAATTTAACTTCCCTAGTTGCATGTTTTCTGATGGATGTTTTGCTATCTTACAATGACCAGGGTGAAAATTGGAGTTTAAACTGATAGGGAACAACTGCAATTGCCTAGATCAACAACCCAATTCGTTTCTTCAGCATACATCACAGTGTCATACCTCAGAGTTTTCTTAAGACAACAATGGATATTTCAATTAGGATGAGCAAAGTTATTGAAAAACTATTCATGAACATAATTACCATGTGATCTTTTTAAACCGAAGATACTTAATTGCTTGCAGACTCAAGCATAACATGCACATGCTTCACAGCAACAAAAAAGAAAAAGCATGAGAATGGAGATACCTTAAAGATAACAGTCGGATAGTTAAGGGATTTAACATGACAATTTGGCAACTCTGATTATCCCCCGTGTCGAGGGAAACATTCAGACCTTTAAGTTTCAAGTAGGATGAAAGTGAAGTGCACGCTCGACTGCTATTAACACCATCTGATTTAGCAATATCAATATTCTGAAGGTCCTTCAACGATTTTGCATCAAAAACTGCAGTATCTCCACTTGAGGAAGTTAAATCAGACTCCAAACTTGGTGAAACGCTCAGTTCAATGTCATCAGCATCAAAAGAAAGGTGTACTTCATCATTCCCAAGCTTATTATACAGATCTGCATTCTCACCATGAAAATCCTCCTTTCTCAATAACAGCTTGATTTGAGGACCAGTAATGTGTATTGCTATTTGCATATGTTTCTCAGGAAGCAGCCTAGGCACCATAACCTTAATTTCAGCACAAACTGATTTGTATTTGTTATTCCAATCTGCAACTGGTGGATCCTCAACTAATCTAGAATCACCCTGTAAGACAGTGGTCCCCAAGCGGCTTGTAGCCCAAGATATTACACTTACCTGTCTGCAAATTACTGTAACTGACACTATTACAATATACTCTAGAACCAAATTCAACCTCCCCATTACCATACAACAAGTAGTGTATCCAGCAGTAAGGTTCTTGAGACTTTGATCAGTCAAAAATCCCTTAATCTCACAAAGAATAAAAGGATTCTCCATGTTCTGGATCTCATTTTCTACAAACCCTGACGAAAATGTTCTCCAATTCATGCATGCTCGCTCAACAAAAGAGTTTGGTGTATGTACAAAATCTCCACCAGTATCATGAGGATTGGCCCCACCACTTTCAGTGAAGTGGAGAACATGGTAAGGCTCCCCCCATAAAGTAGGTTGCAGATTGTGAATATTTTTTCTCGGACGTCCTTTGAAATTATTATTGAACTTATTGGCCTTATCTTCCATGAGAGAAGAGACAACTTTCAAGGATCCACAAGCAAAGGAGAAGTACTGTTCAGAAACATCTTTAGAGCACCTTAAGCAGAAGAAATCAACAGAGAGGCAGAATGTGAGTAAACCAGGGTATGAATGCCCAACATCTAATACCAGCTTCCGACTAAAAGATGGCGAAACTTCATTATCTGGTGAAAGCGAAATTGAAAAGTCTCCGACATATAGGCAAATGTGAACTCCTAGGATGTGATCTTCATTTATAATTCCAAGCTTGTGACAGATATCTTGGTTCCTGACTAACGTTTTCTTCAAGGGGAGAAGGCATTTAACAGAATGGAGCACACTGCAAATGACCATCCAAATAAGGGAAAGTGATTGGCAAATTTTCCACCAAATCATGCTCACCTTAGATCCGTGACCACCATCCTTTGACTGTTGACCAGATGACGCTGCTCTGTAACGGATTATTCTTCGTGCCTGCACAATGGCCTCAACAGGTAGTTCCTTCTCAATTTGAGAAATCACCTCCAACTGTTGCTTAAGAGTTTTTGAATATGCTTCATTCTGAACAGCATCATTAGTGAATTTCTTTATCGCATCATGCACCGGATATCCAACCAATATAAGCATTTTTTTGTAAGCATTTACATAACGCAACCATAAGCACATACTTCTAGCAATTTTATGGAATGCAAACTTTGGAGATGAATTCAGAGAAGTAGTATTTGTTGCTGCTATTTCCCATAATTGCTTACCAGTTCTACTACGGTTGGATTCTTTCGACCACAATGCAAAAAGTAAAAGTATGATGGAAATATCTGCTGGAGATAAAGAAAAATTCAATGCGACAGCATAAAAGTTTAATCCTCTGAACTGAAGATGTTTTATTTTCGCAGAAGCTAGCAACTTAGTTGAATCAGTTGACAGAAAAATGCAACTAATGTGATTTCCTCTCCTCAAGCTGATCTCTACTTTCTGAACATCGAGATCAAAAGAGTTCTCTCCATAGGGCAGAAAAATTGAATTAACCAGTCCAGTTAGAAGACAGCCCTTAATTTGTTTACATTGTACCCCAAGTTCCTTCATCTCAAATGACAGCGACGATAAATCACTTGATAAAGGAGACTGCACAAGGAAATGAGCATCATGAACTTGCAACCGACACTGTTGTAATATCCAATCGAATAAATGAGTGGTCCAACTTCCTGCAGTAATTTCTGAAATTCTCCTAATGGTATTGTGCAAAGCACTACCCTGGAATATATCAACGTCAAAAAAGCTAAACTTCAGAAGTTCACAGATCCGACAAGTGAAATTTTTTTATTAAGATAGTATTAGTCACAAAACAAGAACATCAAGAAGGTTATGGGAGTATCAAATACCACCGGACTTATCTCCTCTGTGTTTGTACATAAGGAGTCTGTCAAGTCCAGAAACAATTCTGATCTTTACAACTATCATCTTACACTGGAATCTTAAAATGTTGGAGACACTTATACTTTACAAAGTTAATATTCTGTTTTCCCCTCAAAATGTCTATGGTATATCTCTGAACATAAGAGTCCAGAATAGTTCAGAATATACATGAAAAACTGATTTTTTTAATCAAGACATGAAGGAATTATCTTCCCATTTTGTGTTTACTCCAACTTCAACCTCTGTCTCTTCCACTTGTCATTCCTTGTTTCAAGCAGCCACAAATTATCTACTGCTATCCCATATATTTCTAATTCAGATATACTTGCAATGAAAAAGAATGTGCCTACGTGAATCTGCAGATTCCTCATAAAAGTAACATCTACTGCACAGATTAAATATTTTAAAGTAGATTGTGCTGCGACAATCATGTTTGACACAATCATGTCCACAAGATACTCTAATTGGTTCTTTAGTTCTTCATGGCCATTGACCATTTCCACAATATCTTCTCTCAGCATTGAATGCTAATATGAATTAACACAAATTTTCCATCATTATTGTCAATCCAATGTATAAAATATTTTTTTCCCAACCAAAATAATCAAACAAGTAGTCAAGTACCTCCGGATCAAGTCCCGCTAGAATCTTTTCTCGCTCCTCAATGGACGAGTCTCTGGGTTTTGGCCTACGCCTAACACCATCCTCCTCCTCCTCTCTAGGCAGTAGGAAAAAAGAATAATTACTAACAAGAATACAAGTGGCATGAACCCATAAAAAGTCAGTAGCTGCTGAATTTCACTGCACCCCACTATTTAACAATGAGTGCTAACTTAATAAGAATATATACGTTTTAAATAATTTAAACTACTACTACTATATCAAAAATAGCAGTGTCTTTGAATAAACCCGCCAAAACGGATAGTGAACTTACCCGACTGATAAAACAATGTTAAGGCCATGGATTTGAAAATCAAATGCAGGGGCTGACCAGTTGGACACACGAAGGGTCAACCGTTGGACAGTGACTTCTTTGAAACACAAGCGAGTAGGATCATCTAACAAGTCGTTGAGTGCAGAGGTGTTGAAGGTAAGGTTCTCCAAGTTTGCGTGAGAATGAAGAAACCCTAGCTGAACATTCAATTCAACTTCGTCTCTTAACCATGGCTGTAACAGAGAGACGAGTCTCCGTTGAATCAAATCGTTCAAGAACATTATCCGATTGATTTATTCAAGTTAATACAGTTCAAGAAAACGCAGTTCACCATTGACAAAGTAGAAATCGGGCTTCAATTTGATCTTTCTTGACAGTGATATCAATTAGGCAATGAGAAAAAATTAAACGATTTATTTTCTTATTTTGCGACGGTTGAGAAGAGAAAAATAAGACGCGAAATTTTGGATATGTTTGTTTATCCGGGGGCCTGGGCGACCCGATAAATATAAACTTGGAGTGAAGTTTAACCCATACGATACGGCGTCGTTTTATTGTGAAGTGCCTTAATTTCTCTTAACTGATTATTATATTCCTTTCGTGGGATGAGGAACAGAGTACTACTTTCCATTTTTGCTTACTTTAGTGCCTTTTTATAATCGAGTGATATGATTAGAGTTTTTTTTTTTTCATTCACGTAATATATGTGAATCATATTTTCATTATTTAATTCATTTGTTTTATTGCCTTCTCTTGATCCCTTAATGTAATGGAAAAAAAAAGTGCTACAGGAAACAAATGCTTTTAACATATCTTTAAATTTGCTTTGCTTCAGGATGAAACCAAAGTACTTATTCATCTTAGATTTGTAAGGGTGTTTGATTTAGACATTATGAACAAACAAAAAAAAACTGTGTAAACTAACTTTAAAATGGGTGTACATGAGTATGTATATGTAAGGGGAAAGCTTAATCGCACTCGGTATTATATATACTAACTCAATAAATACATGACATGTGTTTTCACATACATTCTTATGATTAGGGGCGGATCAACGTAATTAGAGATCTAAAGCGAAATTTCAATTAGAAACTTAAAATTTAAACAAACTTTATATGTATTTATTTAAAATTTATTGCTAATACTTAATATTTCTTTTATAGATGATTTCTTCAAACACCTTTTTTTTAATTATTAGTTTTAGATAAGATTTTATCAATTCAACGTTGGAAAACATTATTTTACTGAGGCAAACATTATATGAATTGTTAACATAATTCTATGTGTAATAGGTTGACAAACTTTAAATAAAGATGAGAGTTGGAACCATATGATTTGATTCAAGAAGTGGATAACTTGGTATACCATATTTAGTTTTAATATGTTTGTTGTAATGTTTGAAAATTTAAGAAGAAATTAAAAAAATTACAATTCACTTTGTTCAACACTTTTTGACTATTGATTCATATTTTTGACAAAGTAGTACTCTAGCTAATTATCAAAAAATTGAAGAAAGAGAGAGTGCAAAAATATAATATATATATATATATATATATAATATATATATATATTCATACTCCACCTAGGAATTCATTTCCTATGTATTGTACAAGTTTTCTTATACCTTCTTGAATAGATATTTTGAATCCTTCTATCGTCTGATTTTTTACGATTCCTTTTGCATCCTCTGATAATCATGTATACCAATTGCTTACTTTTACAGTGAAAGTATTTATTGCAATGATATATTTTTCTTCATCTATGTAATTTACTCCTTTTCCTAATAGGAAGAAAAGAAATATATTTTGTGCCCATATGTCTAGATCTAATTCTGGTTCTCTTTTGCAATTTAGATCTAAGAATATATAGCTTCTTTTAAGCTCATTTTAATCCGATAGATAATAATTAGATGTATCCATGTAATTTCCTACTATTTCTTCATAACCAACTATTATGAATTCCATTGGAAATTCATCCTCATACATATCATGAATGATGAGTTCTATGATTTTTTCTTGTAGGTCTTTATTTAGTTTGATAACCTTTAGTATAGGTACTAAGGTTTTTTCATCTAAATATATATATATATATACTAGTTTTTTGACACGTGCGTTGCACGTGATTATCAATTTCAAAAATATATGTCATAGTAAATAGTATTGCTTATTTAAGCGAAGATTTGAATAATAAGTTTAGCAAAAAATAATAGTGCAAATTCTTTTGTGAATGTTCAACGTGGATTGTCATATATATCTCTTATTCACGCAAACATATGAAGATGGTGAATGAAAAAATTTATTAGTTAAATGCAATAATGTATACATTTATTTCAATTTGATGAGGTTCAATTATGTAATTAGTCTTAGGAATATACCCTCTTAGGATAGAACAACTTACCTTATCAGAATAGTGGTACCTCATATTATGCTAAACTTCGAACTCACTCAACGACAATAAATCACACAAAAAAAAATTAAAATGCAAGAAGAAGAGTAGAAGATTAAAAGGTTTGCGGTTGAAAAATGAGAGAAATCCCCTTTATTTATAGTCAACAAAGGGTAGTATAAATAAATATTTTTTGGGTCTTATATGAAAAGTTATGACCTTTTCGAGAATTCACAACCTTTTGGAAAAGTCACAACTTATTGAAAAAGTCATAATTCTTTGGAAAAATTACAACTTATTGAAAAAGTCACAACTCTTTGGAAAAGTCACAACTCATCGAAAAATCACAACCCATCGAAAAAAGTCACAACTTATCGAAAAAGTTACAACCTAAGTTAGGAATATTATAGGAATTTAATATTTAAGTTAGGAGTTCATGTTTTTAATGTAAATATATATATATATATATAAATAATTAATTTTGTCTATGAAAAATATTAACACAAAATTGTTGGTAGAAATTTGAGGCCCCAATTTAATTTTTGTAAGCAAGAACCGCCCCTGCGTATGACTAATATATAATTAATTGATACACCTTCCCACCTTAATTTATGTCTTAACCATGATGAAGTATGGTTTGGTGTATGTTAACTTTTATGTAAGTATTTTTTTGAAATAATATATTTTTTTTTTATATAATCCAAAGTCTATTGATTGCAAATATGACTACAACGTAGCAGGAGATATGGTTGAAGATTCACTTGACAGGTCAATATATAATTAATTACTACTGGAACAGATTATTATTGGTTAGGATATCTCAGCATATATAGGATTATTGTTTAATTGTGCCTCAAAAATACGTGAAAACTAGTCCTTTTCCCCTCCAAAAATCTTGTACCTAAGTTCTTCATGGCTTCATTTTCTGTTTCCTATTGATATGTAAATGCTCAAACATCCTACGTACCCTTTTTCATATATGTAGTCTCAATTTTCCTGAATCTTTATATATATTCCCTCATGATTTCATTTGATTTGTAATCATCAATTTTTTACTTCTTTCATGAGGATAGATATAGCACAATGAGGAATTCAAGAAAAAGCAAAATGGCAACAGAAGAGAACAGCCATCCCAAACAAGCGTTTGGGAACGTGCTACAATCTGATCCTAATGAAGATGAATATTCTTTTCGAATAAGCCACACATCCGAAACTAGTCATCTTCCTCCTCGATTAAGCTCTGATTATAGCTCTCCTCTTGCAACATCTCCGACAAGGGATTCATCAGCATCTCCATATTTAGATCCCTCTTGGGACCAGAGTCACCAGACATCGCCATTATCAAGATCTCCATGGACATCTCACGTTGAGAATAATAGTACTAATTATTCCTATACAGGGCTCATGGGGTCCCTCGTTCGCGAAGAAGGACATATATATTCTTTGGCAGCGTCAGGGGATTTGTTATACACGGGATCCGATAGTAAGAATATAAGGGTGTGGAAGAATCACAAAGAATTTTCCGGATTCAAATCAAATAGTGGATTGGTAAAGGCAATTATTTTATCTGGAGAACGAATTTTCACGGGTCATCAAGACGGGAAGATCCGAGTCTGGAAGGTTTCTGGAAAGGATCCAAGCGTTTACAATCGGATTGGAACTTTACCAACTTTAATGGCTTATATAAAAACTTCAATGAAACCAAGCAATTACATCCAAACAAGGCGTAATCGAAATACCGTGTGGATTAAGCATTTTGATGCCATTTCATGCCTTAGCATGAGCGAGGACCAAAAGCTCTTGTATTCAGCATCTTGGGATAAAACCATAAAGGTTTGGAGAGCATCGGATTCGAAATGCTTGGAATCTATAAAAGCCCACGACGATGCTGTAAATTCCATCGTTGTAGGCTTTAACGGCCTACTTTTTTCAGGCTCTGCTGATGGAACAGTAAAAATATGGAGAAAAGAATCACAGGGGAAAGGAACAAAACACTTCTTTTCACAAACATTGTTGAAGCAAGAATGCGCTGTAACAGCCTTAGCTGTTGACCCTTCATCGAATTACCTCTATTGTGGCTCTTCGGATGGGCTGGTCAATTTTTGGCAAGGCGACAAGCTTCTATCTCATGGAGGAGTTTTAAGGGGTCATAAACTTGCAACACTCTGTTTAGCAGCCGCGGGGAATTTAATTTTCAGTGGATCAGCTGATAATAATATTTGCGTGTGGAAAAGGGACGGAGGAGAACATATATGTTTATCAGTGTTGAGCGGACATTCTGGTCCGGTTAAATGCTTGGCTGTTGAAGAGGAGCAAGAACAAAAAGGTGGTGATAAACAATTTATTGTTTACAGTGGCAGCCTCGATAAATCAGTGAAGATTTGGAGAATATCGTCGCAGTTGGTACCAAATCAGGCCGAAGTGGGGACGAGTCCACCGCAAAATTTTCCTTCGTCAAATAGCTGCAGAGTTAGCCAAAGGAGAAAATAGCAATGGTGGGAAACTGGAAATCACAATGGAGACTTTTGACAATTGTATAGACGCAGCTAGCTTTGGAAATTGACCAACTAAGAATTATCTATGTTTTGCTAGCTTTGCAGAGAAATTTGTAAATGAAGACTTTATTTGTATTTTCATCTATTGGAGTTCTACACAAATGTCAATGGCTGTTGATGTATTTGAATTTGCTGTTGTTTGCATATATTGACAACAAAGTAACAACAGATGAGTTATCTACATATCTTGTGTAGTATTATGATCATCTTCATCTCTATTCCCATATGTAATTTGGCACTTCGATGTGAAATCTCTTAAATTTGAACAAAGAGAACCATTAGGGTTTCAATTAGATGAATGTTAATTTCCCTCCGGATTAAGCTCCTTCTGGAAAAAAAAAAGGTATTAGATTGTCCTGCGTGTATCTAAACTATATAATTGTTATCTCTCATCAGCACGCAAGACATTAGACAAGTCTGTCAAACTAAGTTGTATTGGCTCAAGGCCAAAGCCACTAAGGCAAAGTCTTCCTTAGGCCCCCAAATTTTGGAGCTCCCTTTTTATTTGTGGTAGGTTGTACCACTAATTTTCTTCAAAAACTTTTAATATCTTAAATGTAAAGAACTTTTTAGTCATGTGACTACTATATCATCAATTTTTATAAAATGGTAAATTAATTATGAATGGATATTTTAACAATTTTACATCTCAAAAAAGCTAAAACAAAAGAAGACTTCAAATACATAAATAAATATGAAAGGGGTAAGAAATAGCTTTGTTTAACAGTCCCTAAACCTAACCTTAGACATATGGTAAAAAAATAGGTTTTCCACCTTATGAAGCGAATATAGATGAAAATAAAGATATATGCAAAACAAAGGGCTTAATGGGGTGATTATATATTTTATACTATTGGATCACTTTAAAATATCATTTGTAATTAATTCAAAAGTGAAAAATTATTATCAATATAGTGAGTAAATAAAAATAAATGATAAGAGAAGTTATAACTTTCTATAGTTGATTTCGACTCTTTAAAACATAATTGATGACCCTAAAAATTGACTTGTGAACAAGCTGCGACATGTTGAGATTGCGGCAACACCATTCTACGGGTCACAATACACTAATTAAGGGTGTGTTTGGTATGAAGGAAAATATTTTTCGGAAAATGTTTTTCAATTTTTTCATGTTTGGTTGGGTTAAATGTTTTCCAAATCAACTCATTTTCCTCAAATTTAAGGAAAATGACTTCCCTTCAAAACTTAAGGAAAACATTTTCCAAAACTCTATTCCAACTTCAAATTACAATTTTTTTTGTTTTAAAAAATTTAAAAATATTTTCAACTTCAATTTTTTTATTTTTCATCCCGATCCTCGACCACCCACCCCCCCCCCCAAAAAAAAAATCGAGTTTGTTTTTAAAAATTATTTTCAACTTCAAAATTTTATTTTTTCACCCTTACACTTGACCCCGCACCCACCCCAAAAAAAAATTAAGTTTGTTTTTAAAAAATATTTTCAACTTCAAAAGTTCATTTTTTCACCCCTACCCTCGACCCCCCATCCACCCACCCCCTACCACCACCACCCCAAAAAAAAAATTAAGTTTGTTTTTAAAAAATAATTTCAACTTCAAAATTTCATTTTTTCACCCCAACCCTCGATCCCCGACCACCCAGCCCCCCACCCACCCACCCACTCACCCACATACCAGCCCTCCCACCCCCCAAAAAAAAATTTAAGTTTGTTTTAAAAAAATATTTTCAACCTCAA